>JAVDBV010008326.1:0-16424 GCA_032619315.1 Piper longum
TATATATATATATATATATATATAAAAGAGTTGATGGCACATCTGACATTCATTTTATCCATTTAAAAGTTGTATAAATTAGGCAAATAAATATCAACCCGATGTGGTTTTTCTTTCCCCTCTTCTCATACTTCTCTGTCGAGACTTACTTTTTGTCATTATGAAATAAATGAGGTATTTGATTCTTGATATCAAAGTACCACAGTGTAATGCTCCATAACATATATTGCTGTAGTTGCTTGTTCTTTGAGTCGCCAGTTGCGTACTTTAACTTCCTATATTATGGTAATGTGAATAGGTTACTCAGTGGATCTTGGCGCATGAGTGGTCAGTTGGGGACCTTTGGAACATGTTGTTGGTTTACTCGTCTCAAAGATTGAAGGGTGACACTTATCTTGGCTTCTTTGATTGGCTTCTTCCAAGCTCAACATACCCTCAGACTGTTATCATGTAACTAGAAGTAGATTATGTGCATGGTTCTGTATAAATTTTAGACAGATTGAATCTAGGGCTTTTTAATGTTTATAACATCTTCACCTCGTCTCGTCCTAATCACCAGAATTTGGCGCAACACTACAATTTGTAACAGTGTATTCTTTTTTTACTATATTGAAGGAAATCTTCTGTTTCAGAAATTACCATGAACCTAAAATCATATTAGAAGCTAAAGAAAATTATGTCCGGACTCCTGGGTGGGGTTTTACAAGCTCAAGTTGCAAACTTTTAAAACATTTGAAATATATGTCAACAAATAAAATACTAAGTACCCCCAAGCATCAATCACAAACAACCAAGCCTTACATGATCACACATAATCGGAACTCCATACTATGCAAATGACGACCCTGAGGTGCACCACTAGCAAGTTCAGAAGCACTTGTTGCCACATTGAGTTGTAAATAAACAGCTTAGGAATCTGTACAACTTAAACTCATTTCTCAAAAAGGGTGAAAGAAAGCTGGTCATAATCGGTATGGGAATAGCAACTACTCAATAGTCAATATCCTTTGTTCCCACGTATTCGAGCTCTCATGTCAACCTGCACAAAGTCGGCAAAGAGGTAAGATACCGAAGCTGAAGAGGTGGTTCAGTAGCTGTCATGACAAAGTTAATAGATAATTAATTGAGTAACTTTCACCAAAGTTGAATTCATGATTGGTGAAACCAAAAATGTCTTCTACAGCACGAATATCTTCTTTAACTTCAAAATGGTCTAGCAGATCAAAACATAATTGTGTCGACAAGCAAACAATTGACTCGTATGCGCTTCTGTTAGCTTCTTTGATTCTCACTATTGCAGCTTGACTTCCTCCTCATCACCAGCAAAAAGAAATGATGAAGGAGGGCGAGTTGACATTGGATAACCGGCAGAACAGAAAATAAAAGTAGGAGGTTTTCTTGTTTCAATCTCCAATCCAAAAGCTACCTTGAGGACTTCAGAGGGGGCAATGACAAGACAAGAACAGAACAAATGATCTTTACAGTTTCTCTTGTTCATTTTTTATAAACACAAATTCATTAAACAATAATCACATTCTTGTATTAATCCTCTCGGTTTGCCACTACCAGCTACAGGCCACAACACATTTTTGTAATTCTTTTTGGAGCATTGATTCCTCACCACTAAATCTAACAATAATTTATATCAATTGTAAATGGAACTTAACATATTTTGAAATATAAGCTCCCCATTCATGAGTCAATTGAATATTGATTCATGGTCAATCTCGACAATCTTCACCTGGCTTGACTTCTAAAGTCAATGACAGAAAAATAAACGCCACCATCAATACCTTATGCTTCAGTAATTACCACACCCTCACCTAGGGGGTTCAATCATGTTCTACCAAGAGTTTGTAAATACGCACACCTACTCTACCAATTGCCACCATCAACTTCGGAAATACATCCACATAACTAGTCTCCACCTGCTTGAGGAAATAACTAGCAAGCTTAAATCACCTGGCTTCACCTTAACCTCCTTCTTATTGTCTTGTGTAGGTTCCCAACTTTCCAACCTAATCACCATCCCAACACCTCTCGTCACCTTCAACACTCCATCCCTTGCAAAACACTTGCAACCTCTTAGCCTAGAGTAACAAGTGATACCAAGTTTTCACTCAATAACAAGTAGAAAACACAAAACTATCCAGTTTCCATAACCATTGTGCTCCAATTCAAAAACACCGCCAATGATGATTAGGTTGGAAAGTTGGGAACCTACACAAAAGAGCTAGCACAAAAGAGGAGGGTTGGCTTCAGGAAGGATATCCAGCTATCAAAACACCATAATTACTAATTACATAGATTCTAGGGGCATCCTGCCATCAACACTGTAATCACATAGATCCTAGTTTAGGTCCAGGTTCCCAGCCAAAACGCCTTTTCGGTATATGTTGGACGAATAATTGATAAAGCACATTCCATTATGAAACAGCTGATATTTGGGCTAACATGAGGACGAGATATATATTTCTCCAAATTCAAATCTCCATCAAGCTAGCTCGATGACAGTTTGAAGTAAGCAAAAAGCTAACTAAATAAAAATTTTGTGACTACAGTCGATGATAATCTCCAGCAAACTAGCTCGGTAATAATCTTGATGCAAACAAAATGCTAACTAGCATAAAAAAAAAAGGATAAGAGACATGCCTGCCCCCTCTTGCAATTGAAGTAAGTCTCCCTCAAACCCACGCATTCGCTCGGGATGGACGGGCTCTTCTCCCCCGCGCACTCCCTGTACGATCGCTTCTCCTCCTACAACAACCAAATAGTGAGAAAAGTTCGAACCTTTTCGAGCGAGGAAGGCAAGAGGATGAAAGGAAAGGGCGGTACCTTCATGCAGGGGCTCTCACTGAGGCACTTGACGAGCTCCATGGCCAGGCCTTTGCACGATTTCGCCATCCTTCTTTTTCTACCCCGGCGGCGGTCGGCGTCGGCGCCGGCGCCGGCGAGTCCAAACTACTGCGCTAAAAGAGAGCGGTCAAACTCTTGATTAAGAGCGCCCTAAAAAGATTGTTTATTTGAGCGTTAACCCAACTTTGGCTATTTATATTGATGATGCATGTATTATTAATTAATCAATAAATTTTAAGGATATTTAACAAGTGAAAAAACAAAATTTACCGCAATTTTTCGGGGTGTAAAAAATTAAAATTTAATTTTGAGTCAAGCCAAATAAATATAATTTTATATTTATTTAATGAGATTTTCATCAAAAAAAATATTATCACATGTAGAAAAATATGTTATAATTACAAATTTTTTTATTATAATGGTTAAACTGCCCCTTAATATTATCTGAGGAAGAAAAATATGTTATAATTGGAAGAAAATTTGATTTTTTTATTATAATGGTAAAATTTCCCTCTTATTTTTTAAAAAAAAATAAATGATCTAGCCTCCACGGTTAACGACAAGCCTTTTTTTATGTATTTCCCTCCTTTCTCATAATTTGATTTTAATTTTCTACCATTCAATAATATTAAAAAATAATTTTTTGGTAAAAGAAATCTAATTTAATTAAAACTTATATTGTACTTATATCAAAACTAAAATAGACAATATACATTATTTTCATCTATTATTTATAAAACCTTAATAACATTATTTTATGTTTATTCTGTGGTAAACGAGCCAATTACATATTAAAGAATAATATATTATGAAAAGGTGTTTAGTGCGAAGGCTAAATAAAAAAGTATGTAAATATGATTATTTTTTTATATTAAATGTTTTTTGTCAAAAACACAAATCAAGCCAAGTTATTTAATTTAATTTTAATGACGTAATTGGACGCAGCAATAAAAAATATTCAGAAACAAAGCTTTATACGATAATACTAAATTTTTTCATTAATAATAATAATTTAGAATAAAAAGTTAAATAAAAATTATAAAATAAAATTTAAATTAAATATTTATTTTTATTGTTGGTTCAAAATTGGTTTAGAGAAAGGAAAAGTAACCATTCACGACGTTTGGGGCGCCCACCGGCGATTGTAGAAAAAGGCGAGGCCTTTTTGGCGGGAAGGGCAATCTCCGCCGACTCCTCCACCGTGCAGGCCGCCGGCTCTCCTCTCACCTTCGTCTTCGTCTCCGGCGAGCGGCGGCCTGCCGAACGAGCCCTCTTTTGCCGGGTTTGGTGGTCGGAGTAGGGAGGAATCGCGGCCCAAAGGTGTCGGCTTTTGTCGGGGGTTGTGGCGAGGGGCGATGGAGGATTCGAGATCCCGGCGGGCTTTTTTGAAGATGCAGCATCCCGATTGGAAGGAGAAGGTATCTTGATTTGGTTCGTTATCTGATCTTGGTTGGATTTGTTTGCATTATTTATTTATGTTTAGTTTCATGTGTTTTGTTTGGATAAATTTGTTGCTTTTGCAACTTTTGTGTACATGTTTGGATTCTGTCTGGTTTTGTTTGATTTTTTTCTAAAAAAATGTGAAATTGCAGCTGCTATGATTGGAAAAATAAGGTACTCGTCACTTGGATCACAAATTATGATTTTTTTTTTGTTGTTTTGGATTGATTTGCTGTACTTTTTTTTAGCTCTATCACTAGTTTAATTGTTAAAGTTTAGTGTTTTGGAAGTGTTTATGTGCTTGTTTGCGTTTTTTTTCTTTTTTTTTTGTTTGGATATATTGATGATTTTGCAATGTTTATGTAGCTGTTTGGATACTGTATTGCTTTATTTGATTTTCTTTTAATGAAGATGCGGGTACTATAATTTGATTTTTTTTCTTGTTCTGGATTGATTTCATCTGCTTCTTTAGTTTGTTTATGTTATATGGGATTGCAAAATCCCACATCACTTTGGGAGGGAAGGGGGAGAAGTTTTTTTTCTATATATAGGCCCTCCCCCTCTTTAGTTATTCATCCCACAGGGTAATTCAAAGTTACCAACTTCCCTTTCTACCATTGGTAATTTGTTCTTTCTCTCTTTGTAATATTTCTCTTTAGTGAAATATTATTTTGGTAGTGTCCGAGGACGTAGGCAATTGCCGAACCTCGTTAAATTCTGGTGTCTTGTTCTTTTCTTTTGTTGTCTATTTAATAGCTATTGTCGTGTATAGTTGGTGTTAATTATTGTGCTATTTATATTACTTGTCTTGATAAAATTCTGTCTAAGAGTTGGTTTTTAAGCGGACTATCGTGTCCCACCAACTTTCCTGGGAATTTTATCTTGGGGTAATTATTTAGTACAATAGTTTTCACGCTGGTCATCTAGGTAATAGTTCTCACAGTGAACTAGTTATCTTTGGTGAAAATTACCCGTTTTTCACAACAGTTTATTAGTTTAATTGTTAAAAATTGATTGTTTTGAAAGTGTTTTTTGCAGTTATTTTATTTTCTTATCCGTTTCTTTGATATTTCGTTTAAAGGTTTATTGTCTTGGAAGTATTCATGTAGCGGCTACCTGTATTTTTCCTTTTTTTTGCTTTCATATTTTGTTATGGGGTTTGCTTGATACATTTGTAGTGAAGAGTAGTGTTCGCTTGGTTTGACAGCTGCGCCAAAAGTGTTTGGAGAGGATACAGGATAATCGTTGTCGTTTGCTGTGGAAGATGAGGACAAACGGGAAGAAAGTGGTCATTCAGAAGGTAGTATATGTTCGATTAAATGGATTTCAAACTACCTTAATTGGTGTTTTTGCACATTATATCGATTCATACAAGAAAATTGTCACAAACTTCAAGATCAAATACTTTATCCTCAGTGCTTTGGTAAAAGAAATATTAGGTTGAAGATTCCAGGACATTATTGCAATCATGCAGAGTTTCTCGATTTCCTGGTGCGTTTCATTTGGCCATAATTGTGTGTGATATTTAGATCTAGACATTGTTTTCTCATTAGGTATTGTAGAAGTCTCTTATGGGTTTTTTTTTTTTTCAGAGTGAACATGAACATCAATTTGAGATGCTTATAGAAGGCTTTCTAGGGAGTTTTTTTATTTGGAGCTGGAAATAATTTTATTTTATGGGTGCTCTTTCTGTTTCTGATATTATTTTCTTTTGTCTGAATCTGCTTATGAAAGGAAGCTATGGAATGCGCACTTCGGGACATAGTTTCTGATGAATTGAAAAGAATTTGGCAGACCCCTTCAGTTAAAAAAACACCTTGTTTGTCGACTTCTGAGGCCCATGATAGCATATGGGAATACAATGGTCCTATTTTAGATCTTGGATTAGCTGAAAGAGAGCCTGAAGTGCTAAATGAAGAGATTATGATAGAGATGGATAAAATATTTCATGAGCAGCTCGAATCAGAAATATCTCAAAGAGGTAATTAAGTTTATTTTAACTGTGCTTTCTGCTCTTTGTTTAGTAAACCTTTTGCAAATAGTTCAATTATAATTGAAAGTTACATATTCTTGATTTTCATTGCAAATCTTCAAAAGTTTATGGTCCATTTGAGATTAAATGGCAAAGTTTTATTTGGGATTAGATGGAATATGTAGACATTAATATATATATATGTGTGTGTGTGTGTGTGTGTGTGTGTGTGTGTGTGTGTGTGTGTGTGTGGTTTATGTTGAGGACTCATGGAATTTACTCTTTAATGTAAGTTGTCTAGATTTGAGTTGCTGTGAAGGTATATTCAGGAAGAACTCATTAAAAGCTTATCATGCACATTTTTATATGAACTGATGGCGGGCTGTTGCCTGCTTTTTCCTATTATGCTTTGTAACTATAAAGGCATGCCTAGTAACTTTTAAAATATCCAAATGCTTTTATAATGCATATTGTCAACTTTTAATTTACTGATCTGATTTGAATCTGATCCACTCTTAATTGTTAAAATTTTTAGTTGAATATTTTAAAGAGCAGGTTTGGTTCTTGTGATTTAGATTTATTGTCAACAACTTGTAAAATGTTCTCATTTAGAAATGTTGGTCTTGAAGTTCACTTCTACACTTTAATTTAAGTTAAGCAGTCTGTCCAATCTATAACTCTGCCAAGGCTTCTGCATTGCAGATCCCAAGCCCGGATAAAAGCGGAGGGAAGGGCATCAGCCGTCTAAAATTTTGCTATTTGTAATTGCATGGATTCTTAGTTTAGGGTCCATGCCCCCGATACCCTTTGGGTACCAGGTGGAAGAAGAAGAAGAAGAAGAAGTTTGCCCAATCTATGTTAATTTATCTATTGGTGATGGATGTTGTTTGTTTCTGCATTTAGATGGAACAGATTGTTGTGACCTAATTACTTCAAGCCTTGCTTTTTTGGCAGAACTAGAAGATATGGAGAGACTACACAAGGAACAAGATGATTACTTGGCGCAAGCTGTTTATGAACAGATGCAACTTGATGGTCAGATACATGCAAAGGAACATACCAGCTGTCCCATGATTCCTAGTTTCAGATTGGTGCGGCTAGATTTAACATTTATTAGTTACTTTCGGTTATATCAGTTCTCTGATTTTTTTAAATTTAGTCATTACTGTTAGGCATTCAGTTCTTTTTAAACAGTTGTTAATTTATTGTTGTTCATTGTAACTTCTTTAGCACTAAATTTGTAACTAGTGTGCAGTTGTCTAAAACTTATATATATACCAACATTTAACCTTGAGTTTCAACTTGTGAAAATGTGGCTTGGTTTGAGCTAAAAGTATGCATTGCATGTAAGAACTTTTTAACTTTTCAAATGTGCTGATTTGCTGTGAAACCTGTGATAATGTTAAAATAAAACAGAAATAGAATCAACTTGACAGATTATCCCACTGTTGTATTGAAGAAATTGCAATTTTGGAGCGATGTTGCACAATTAGTGTACAATTACTTTATTATTCAGGCATCACTGCATGTTTCTCTTGACAAATTTCTTACTTGATGTCTTTCATTATGCTAGGGTGAGGAGGATGGCAAAGTTTGGTGTCCGATATGCAAGCAGGGGGGAGTCCAAGAGAATATACGATTTTTTTATTGTACTTGCTGCAACCTTTTTTTTGACAACATGAGTGACCAGGCATTCACCACCTTGTCTTTGACTAACTTCTCACTGTTTGTTTAATTATGGCATGGCTTAAATTTTATGTAATTTTGTCTACATGCAAAGAAGTTCGTTTTAGCATGTATTTAGTCCATGCGTGGGAACAACATTTACTAATTGTTGCCCAAACATATCAATTTTCAGGTAAACTTACATGTTTTGCGCCATCGATTAGCCGAAGTTCATGCCGAGCATCTGGATAGAGGATGCAAAGCAGTGCCCAAGTTCACTATGGAGACCAAACTTGATCTTTCTGCATTGTACATATACTGCCAAGCTTGCAATACATTTGAAATGGTCTTGTAATTATTTTCTTCTCTCTGCTTTGAAATTTTGTAGCGTGCCAAATCTTTTGCATTAGAACCGTTGTGTTATTTTGAAGTGTTTTTTTCTTATGGTGGCATATCATGAAAGATATAGTTTAGAAGTTAAAAGGGGTTTCTTCAGAAAATCTAAATCGATTTATGATCATTGGTTAAATATGTATCTTACAAATACTTGTAGCTAGTCAACTAAAATAGCAATAAGATAGTATTTATAAATATTATTGCTTTCGTTCATGTGGAAAGCTCTCCCTGTTCTTGAGATGTTCTACGAAAGGAAACGAGAAACTCAGTATTTCCATCAACCCCTTTAAGAGGAGATTCAATCCATCCGCTTTTGCAGAAGCCAAGTTCTTCAACACCTTTGATGATTTTTTCCAGAACCTGCATGACATTAAATCATCAGTTTACCATTTTTACTCTGCTAATAGGTCATATAGTTACCTCAGAATTTTTAACATTGCCAATCTCTCCAGAAAAAAGGGATTGGTTTCTTCTGTAAAGCTTTACGATGATATATATATATATATATATATATATATATATATATAGAGAGAGAGAGAGAGAGAGAGAGAGAGAGATCTAAACTTTTCTTTTCCTTGATAAAATCAAGGCTGGTAGGCGCCAAATTCGTTGAAGATTAGAATGAACCATCATTGTAATGTGCATTTTTCACATCTCATGAATAGATGGTAATTGATGTGTGATTTTTGTATTGACTTAGGTTATACTGATATAAATGGCTCCTGTGCCTAGTAAAGATAACATACTTCTTGATGGACAGCAGGATCCCGCACAATGCCGCCTTTACCAACCTGTAAAAAGGAACATTTATTTACCATTTGAAGGCATGCATCCACTTAAAACAAAAGACATATATCCAATCAAAAAGGACTGTGATCTTCGACATATTCCATTGCATCATTCAAAAATTACAAACTAAAAAGAGATGAGTACTACTTTTAAAGGTGAGGGAGATGCTAAATGATCATATAAAATATGAGTAATCGTATACGAAAGGTGTATGGTGTATGGTGCACATGGCGAATTAAAACTATACTTTTGCATGTGTGAGGCATGGTTGTCCTAGATAAATCTACTTTACCATGGCTGCTACATTAAAGAGCTCATTTCACAAAAAAAATGCAGTTGCCTCGTTTCCAAATCTAACAGTTTATAGACAATGCTTGGCAGGAAGTCAGGGTTGCCAACCTGAGATCTTCGAGCTTCAAACTGAGGTTTAACTAGTGTAACTAACGTAGATTCTTCCTTCATCACCTTAATCACAGCAGGCAACACCTACATATATTTTCAGAAGTCAAAAACAAAATCACAACTAACAAAAAAAGGAAAACTTCAACGTTAGAACAAAACTCATACAATTCTTTGATTCATCATCAGAAAGCATACCATAAGAATTGAGATAAAAGACACGTCTAATGTCACCAGGTCCACTTTTTGTGGAAGCCCAGATAAGTATCTCAAGTTTGTACGCTCCATAACACATACACGATGATCATGACGAATTTTATCGGCTACCTGAACAAGCACATCAAGTTATTAGCAACTTTCTTTCATGGCAAAAAAAAAAAAAAATCATCAAATACTAATCACACAGGTAACAAAAAGCAATACAAGAAAATCATAAAGAACCCAGAGCAAACAGAATCAAACAAGTAATCTGCATACAACTTTCAACATTGCCAATGAGATTATTTCAAATTCATAGATAAGCGTGAACTTTTAAATCAGGGAGTAAAACCTGTCCATATCCAACATCAATGCCATACACAAATGCTGCACCATGCTGAAGTAAGCAATCAGTAAATCCCCCAGTTGAAAGTCCTGAATCCAAAACTACCTTTTTGTTGACATCCAATTTCAATTGTTCAATGGCAGCCTCTAGTTTATATCCAGCTCTGCATTGGATACAATGAATCAGATACTTCATGAAACCTAAGTTATGGTTTATAATGACATAAAATCGCGCAGTACACTTTAAAACTAACTTAGTGTTGTAGAGAGATCATCACCTACATACATATTTTGGAACTTCAGCCAATATTTCTACATTAGCCTTCTCAGAGACCGGAGTTCCTGCCTTGTCTACCATTTTCCCATCTACAAAAACTTTTCCTGCAAATGCAGTCCCATTTCAGAGAAATACACTGAAGAATATGCATTGAAGAGAGATGATGGCCCTATTACTCATCAGCCTTTTTTGAACATTTTGTAACTTCTAGACAATATAGCTTACAATATCATATAACAATTTTACCCCGTATAATCCATGATTGTATGAAAGTTCGACTGTATTGTTGATACTTTTCAAGGCAAACCTCATCCAGCCTTCTTTTCCTGAAAATACATTCCTAAATATATTCAATGATAACCAGACAATCGCTATTTTTTTGTATGAAGTCATAAACACAGTAAAAATTTCTTAACATCATTGTTACTGATGTAAAATACATCTAAAGATACAAAAGTATCGAAGATGCAGATGTTCAACTTTTTTTTTTTAAAAAAAAGGATGAACACATTACAACTTTCTAGCTAACACATAATAGAAACTTTCTTAAAAACATGATTACTAATATTAATGACTCCAAAAGGTACGAGAGTTTTAAAGCTATAGGAGTTCCAGACATTTTTTTTTTACTGAATTAACACATTCTAAGCTTTACATCTCAAGTCCAAGTTAGCAAGGCAAGTAGTAAATAACAATGAAGAAACACCAATAAATCAGACGACCAAATAGACACCAATCAAACAGGATCACACCTTACTTTTTCAAAGGTTGAACCTTTTGATCTCTAGCAGCCGCAAATGTTCTCTTCACAAACAAGGGCAAAGGCGCACCAGACCAAATTGCCACAAAGAGACGACCTTCATCAATCACCATAGTGTCAATCATGAATCACCATTAAGCAGTATATCTCACCAAAGACGAAACTTTAAAGAACAAAACTAGCCACACAAATAAATGGTCGAAGCTACATCCAGCCACACTTTCCCTGCTACTCAAAACCAAAATGTAAACTCATATGAATAAACAATTTTCAACACAAAAAACTGCTTTTTTTAAACAGCAATTGTATGAGTTAAGGAACAGGAAAAGCAAGTAAATAGGTGCTCTTCGATCATGAATCATCACACAACAACAATTAAGCAATGCATTCCCCCAAAGACAAAAACTTCATAGCAAATAAACTAAAAAAACTAACAACAAATCAATCACCAAAGCTACATCCATTCATACATGTAGAATAATTAATTGGATAGATTTATTTATAAATTAACTATTAATTACTTTAAATATGTACTATTAGTAATTTATTCAAAATAAGAATGTGGCCTGATTATCACAAATAAATTGTCACATTCTACTAATTCAAAAATCTTCTAAACCAAATAGCTCCTTGAGCTGCATTTGTAGACGCAACAAATTCCGCCTCAATAGTGGATAGTGCAACACATGTCATGTCTACTCCTTGCTTGTCCATGAAATGACTCCTTCATTTAGCAAAAATATATATATTCCAATGTTGACTTTCTTCGATCAAGGTCACCAGCCCAAACGGCGTCCGTATAGCTGACTAGTTTTAAATTATTACCTTCATATTAAAATAGTTTGCAGTTTCTTTCAAGTACCTCATAATCCTCTTGATACCTAATTTGTCATGTTTATAGGATGGGTCATGGACATAAGCTGCTAACCCTCTGGCCTTAAATGACTAAGTTCAGGTCATCTTCCTATCCATAATTTATAATGTGTGGAAATAACATATTTGGAAGGCACTAGATTAAGTATATAAGCAGCAATAGGCAAAGCATCTCCCCAAAATGATATGGGAACATTTACTTGTGTCATCATTGACCTAACCATTTCAAAAAGGGTTCTATTCCTTTGTTTGATAACACTGTTTTCTTACGGAGCATTTAAAATAATTAACCGTCGGGAAGTGCCTTTCTCTTGACATAATTCCTTAAATTGGTCAAAGAGATATTCACGACCATGATTTGTTCTCAATGTTTTTAAGTGAGATTTAATTGATCTTCTGCACTAACAAAAAAGTGTAAAAAGCAACTTAATGCTTCAGATTTATGAGCAATTAAATAAACTACATATCGTGAATAATCGTCAATAAAAGTGATGAAATATTAGGCTCTATGCCATGCCCTCATATTCATTGATTCATATATGGAAGAATGAACTAGTTGAAGTGGAAACTTAACCCCAGTTTCTTTGCCAAAAGGTTTTCAAAAACATTTTCGAAAAATAAGCGGGTACCCTCGATAATTTCAATTTGATGAATAAAATGATTAATCGAGGTGAAGTGCCAGCATAAAAATCAGTAAACAAGATATTTTTGTTCATGTGTAGGAGTGAATGATAGATAACATGAATAGCAGCCATTTCAAAAATAAGTTCTCTACATCCGGGACTAGCTTGAAACATTTTATCCAAATGTGGAAACAATTTATCTTTTTAATTATTCTACATTGGTATAAAATGTTTCAACATTTGGATAAAATGTTTCAACATTTGGATACAATGTTTCAAGCTAGTCCCAGACAGAGAACTTATTGTCAAAATAACTGTTATTTATCTATCATACACTCCCACTTATGCAAAAAAATATCATGTCTACCGATTTTTTATGTTGGGCATTTTACCCGATTAATCATTTCATTCATCAAATTGAAATTATCGAGGGTACCCGCTTATTTTTCGAAAAAGTTGTTGATGTCAAATGGCATTTTCAAGCCATCAAAGAAATAATAACGTCGACATTGTAATTATTTTACCAAACGGTTCGGTTTACCTACGATTTGTTGTATATTTCCTTATTAGCTGGTTGTATGCAATGATGTTCATTCAAACTATGTATATATGTAACTATGGTTTGTTTTTGAGCTTTGAGTGGGTTGTTTGCAATTGAATGTCATGTTAATCTTATTTAACTATTACATGACAATTAGTTCGTTTATTTGTGAACATTGTAGTGGAGTATTGTTGACTATGATTTCTTGATAAATTATTATCATGATTATTATTATACTCAAAATAATTTTGAGATACTCTATTAAGCATAAAAACAGAGGACGGTAATTCTAAGTTATGCTTAGTTTTCGACTTCTCAAATTATGCTTACTTTAGTCTATCTTTTATATTATTTTGAAATAAAATATTTGGACATGTTAGTATGTTATATTAATCTTATGATATTTTGTATTGTATGAAGCTTACTAATGGCAACTAAGCAAATCATAACTAACCTTAACCAGGGTGAGAAACTTAATAGTCAAAATTATGATATTTGGCACTGTAAAGTTGTTTTCGTCCTTGAGGACCAAGAGGTCATTAAAGCTTTGAACCACACATGATAGAGCCACCAAATGGTAACACGATTCAACATCGTTGTGATATCCAAGCTTATGAAGTATAGAAAAAGAAAAATATCACTGCTCAAATCACTTTGTTGAGCAACATGAAAAATAACATTATGTGTTAATTTGAAAATTGCCATATGGCTTATGATATGTCGTTTGCCTTAAAAAATAAATTTGGTGTCACTTCGGCAACTATTTTCCTAATACTCACAATCAAGTTTGATATATTTAAGAAGTATGCAAATGTGCCCATGAACCAAACACTTGCATCAGATGTGGAACATGATTTATAAGCTTCAAATTGCTGGTCATATTTCAATTGATGAGCAACAAGTGCAAGAGTGATTCGTTCTATTCCGAGTACTTGGAACTCACGACAATTCCAAAATGGGTAAAAAGATACGAATTGGGAAGCAAGAAGTCAATACTAAGTGCAAGTTTCATCAGCTAGGAAAGAAGAACATGACAAAGGTCAAGTGCTTCAATTACAACAAAAAGGGTCACTTTGTTCGTGATTGCACTAAGCCAAAGAAGGTCTGTCCTGAACCTTTTGATCATGGATATCTTTGTTAGTAATTACTTATTTCTACCTGAATCTAAACCTGTATAAATTACAGACTCAAGATATTGTGAAACATACATAGATTTTCATTGAGTTCCACTGGGAACGAGATGAATATATATAGGAAATAATTCCAAAGATGAAGTTGGTGACCGTGCTTCTACATAATGTTCTTTATGCCCCTTAAATTCGATAGAATTTAGTTTCTCTTGTAGTACTGTTAAGTCTTGGTTTTCATTTACGTTTTTATTGTTTTAGTTTGAAAATCTAGTGTAATAATGTATATTATCGTTTTGGATTGCTATCAAGTAATCAACCCATCCAATAAAAAAAAATGATGGTTTTATGATACTTTACATCAACTATGGTTGTTGCAATGTATCCAAGTTATTTTTGTTGCTTCTACTAATACATCTTATTTTTTTAATTATTACCAACAATACAATCTCGCATACTGAAAATTAAAATTGCTAACACAAATGTGGATTAACTTTCAAATGCACAAAACTGCTTTTTTTTTACACCACGCGAGACGCAACAGTAAAAGGAAGTAAATGGGAGCTCTTGGAGCCATTACCGGAAGAGCGGAGCTTGGCATCTCTGGAGAAGGAGAAGGATGAGAGGGAGCGGAGTAAGGTCGACCGCACGGTCGCCATCACCGTCCGCCGGAGTTCTCCTTGCCGATGGCCGGAAAGATTCGAGCTTGGTATCGTCCGGCAGGCAGGCCGGCCGGCGTTCCTTTTCTCTGGCAACGGCGATGCTCCGGTGGCTGATTCAAATATCCCAGGTTTGAGTCCTATACTATGCCGGGGAAGAGTAAGAGACATTGCGGAACTTTTTTAGGCATGCCATACCTTAAGTACGCCCTTTTAACTACTTTCTTAATGTTGTCATTTATAACAACACAATGAAATTTTATGTCCCAAATGATTTTAGAATATGATTAAAAAATAACATGGATGAATTTAGGGAAGGAATGTAGTTGTTAAATAAAAAAAATCAAAGTCTACTTAATTTTTTTTTACAAATATTGATAAGGAAAGGAATGTGGAAAATAAGTATAATTTAAAATAAAATATTTATTATAGGGCTATGTAACGCTTATAAATCCATCAGTATGTTCAATGCCCTTCCTTCCTAAGTAAGAAAAAAAATCCAATAATTAAAAAGTTATTATTTGTAATCACATGCATCCTAAAACATATATAGAACGAAGAATATATATATATATATATATATATTTATTACAATGGCTTAAGTGCACCCGAGTTAGAAATTTTTTTCTACCCCATATTTTGATTTGGGTCGTCTGATTACAAGAACTGACCACTTGCATTGTTTAAAAAAAAATTAATTTTTTTCCCAAAGCTGCCGCTCGTGATGGCATCGCCTCCACCCAAGGGTGGCAGCTGTGCTACCTAAGGCCTAGAGCGGCCATGTTTGGCCACCCCTTGGCTAAATCTTGCCGCATAGCGCCCAGACATGGCCAGCCATAGTCGTATCAGGCCGTGTGGCCATATCTGTGGTATCGCAGCTAGATCTAGTCGTCGTTGGTTAGGTTCGGTAACCGCATGCCTGACTTGGCCGCCCCCTGACTAGACCTGGCCGGGGGACGGCCAGGTCCTACTCATGGCGAATGGACCTGGCCGACGGCGGCCAATTCTGGCCTCCTTTCCCAATAAGGCTGCACAACCCAATCTAACCGCGGGCAGCCATGTCTGGCAACCCCACGGTGAGCTGGTAGGGTAGGGGCAAGGAGTGGAGGAGGGCAAGGGAGGCAACGTCAGGGAGGTGGCGGAGCTAGCTGAGCTCAATTGTGGAGTTGTCTAAGGCGAGGGTGGCGGCGAAAGCAGTAAAGGTGACGACAGGGGGAACGAGGGAGAGGATAGCACGGGATGGGAAGTGGGTCGCTGGCACCTACAAGTGCAGGGGGAGGGCGATTGGCTGCTAGTATAGGGCGGAGGTGAGGGGAGGGCAACCAGGTGCTGGTATAGGGTGGAGGCGAGGAGAGGGAGACCGGCTACTGGTGGTATAGGGCAGAGGCGGCTGGTCAGCCAGAGGGGAGAGGAGCAGCGGTGATAGCAGCGCGGGAGGGGAGAAGGTTTTTGTTTTTAATAATAAGAATACATTTAGGCTGATAGCCCGGATTAAGCTCGGGGC
>JAVDBV010008351.1:4813-20240 GCA_032619315.1 Piper longum
CTGGTGCATCGGCAACCCGTTCCACCTGCCCGGCTAGGGTTTCCAACCGATCAAACACCGTGTTAATATTACCTTCACCATTGGTCGGCCCTCCAACCAACACCTCCAACTGTGCCACTCTCTCCCTGAGAGCATCAGTCGATCGTGTATCCATGTGATCGTCCAGCAAAGTCCCCTTACTCAAAGTGAGTTATTCCGTTGTCGCATGAAATCCGCGCTCTGATACCTTCTGTCACAGTCCTATCCTATGGTAGAATTTTTCTTCCCCACCAAAGGTACTCTGATGGCGTATTTCCCTCCTGGAAACACTGAGCCAACAATAATCCCACAATATGAGATCAACTCCGGAAGCTAAACTCGAACCACAACACCGTGTGTTCGGTAACCACCACGCTATCGAGGTTTCCGGTGCAAATACCGGAACTGCACGCACCCGATACCGCAACCCCAATAAGCCTTTGCTCGATCACAATATCGAAACAGCGCTCTCGGATACCGCTATTCGTAGCGGTATGCTATCCTGAGAACCAAACAGCACCACGCTGCCCGACCGCTCCAAATACTGGTATACGTACTCGGAGTCGTGACATCTGTCCCTTGCTCATCTCGGTAATCAGTTCCCACAACTGATCCCTTGCAAATTTCGTCCACGACCTGGAAACAGAAATTCCTTGCCTACAAACGGCAACCAACAAGCAACTAAAACAGATATACGGGAAACCACTTCCCAACCTTATATTATATCACCAACACAAGGTTATTACAAGTACTTTACTCATACTTCAAGACTTTCTCGGCATGTAGACAACCCCCACAGCCTCGCCCCACTGATCACCACTCACAATGGAACTCAATACGAATTACTTTCCACAAGCAATTCACACAACCAAGATTGTCTCCCACAGATCGATCCCATTACATGCAATCTATCAAACTAGACTCAACATGCAGAGTTGTCGAACGAACGTGTACCTTGAATCAGCAACTCCCCATGAAGTTCCAGCACTTGCCACAAGCGCCGACTGCAGCAACTCCAGGAAATCCTTCCTCTCGGCTAACTCTTCCCACAAGAGTTCTTCCACACGTCGTCCCCTATTCCACGAAAGAAGTTCTCCTTTTATAGGCTTCAACTCGTGCTTATCTCCAACCAAAGATCTCGTCTGATTCTTCAAAGCGCGCTCCAGGATTAGATAAATATGTCCCCATGTTATCTCCAAACTCGAAGATCTCGTCTGGATTCTTCAAAGCATGACTCATTCTTTGATATTTATCCCCAAGACATGTTGCAACAAATAGATAAACACAATCCTTGTGTTATCCGATCCCCATAGGATATCTTCACAAGATCGTGATCTTCACCAAGATCTGATCCTCCAAGATTCTCCAACAAAACTCCTTGGCTGCACCACTGGATTCAAGCTCCACCCTTGGCTCGACCAACTCTAGCACTCGACCACCAATGTCAACCCTTTGACGCCTCCAATAATTTCCGGCCCATGTCCGGCATATATCCTAGTACCGCTAGGACTCCTAGTACAACTAGAATTCCTAGTGCCGTTAGAATTCTATAGCGCTCCAAACATCGGTCGAGTCCAGCAACATGATCGGTACACCAAATATCGCTCTATGCACCGGAACATGCTGTCTCCCGGCACTTTGCTCACCAGCAATCTCGGTCATCTCGACAACACCATGCACCAAGGATTGGCAACCTGCAACTAAACACGGGTTAGCTTTGGTATGTTGTTTCCACCACTCAGATAGCCACCACTACCCCTCATAGACACTGGGAATACTAGGAACAACACCTAAATCCTATCTCTTGGCGACACCCATGAATCAGGGCTGTAACATATGCCACCTTGATATAGATAAAGATGAAACATTTTTCTATAATGACCGATATAGTTTCTTACAACCATATATCCCATAAATAGTTAGATTGACATTAGATAAATACAATGTTGATGAAACTATGCTTAGTGTCTCAGGTCAATTACTACTAAGTAATGATTGGATTAAGATTCATATGATGTTGATTATAAAAGTATGTTATTTATGAGTAATACTCTTTTTTTATATAAAATTCACCATATCATGTGATTCATATTATATGAGCCTTTTCAACTATGAGGATAGTGGGATAATGACCTTTATTTTCCACTGAGTGAGATCTTCAAAACAATATTTATTTTTTATACCCTAATACTTTTATTTATATTTGAGATAATAAAATTATGTAATTTTCTTTAGATTACTACTTTTATTGTGAGTGATTCGGTGACAAGGGACTTATCTGAGAAAGTCATTATTTTAGCCATTAAAAGGAATATGAGTGTGAAAGGCAGACTATTTAAACGTATCAAAGTCATGATTATTTAAACGATAGGCTACATAATGTGGATAGTGTGAGTAGAATAATTTTATGTACAAGGGATTTTAAAATTTCACTAATGGTTTAGAAGACAACGAATACTTGAAAGCTCATATGATATCCCCAATAGGTGTATAATGGTAGCTTTATTGTGTCCATTTTCTTGCAGGTTGCATGACTTATTTTTTGTATGATTAAGCCTGTAAAGCATCATCACATATTTATTGTACAAAGTGGAAAAATTTAGAAAGTGCCCATGTATTAGTGACGCGCTACTCCCCATATTATAATAGTGATAAATATTAGACATATTTAGTTATGCCTTATATTCGAAAAGATCTCACATCTATAAAAGCTTTCCTATTTAAAGAAATTGACTTAATTAAACTCTAATTATTATTAATACTTTTATTTATGGTATGAGTATATATATATATATATATATATATATATTCAGGGGAGACATAATAATATAAAAGTCTTAAAAGGGCTTTTCTATAAAAAATACCCCCATAATAAAAAATACATCTATTTTATTAAAATATTTATACACCGTGGAACAACCCATCCGCAAATTGTAAAAAATGATACAAATCTCGCCGGTGAACCGCAAACTGCCATAAGAAAGTTGCGATTTTTCCTCGGTCCCACTAGTTCACATTGAATTCTGCTTGAATGCACTTATTTTTTTCCACAAGGCAATGCACAGGTATTTTAATACTTCCCATGTGTGAAATGGCTCCAGCAAGTACAGAAACCACATTAAAACCACCACCAAATTGTTTAACACAAGAGCTTCAGTAATATACAAGTGAAAAGTGAGTCAGAATTGTACTGCTCCAAATCAGAAATACATCATCATCTACAAGCAGGATAGGAAAATAGTACAGGTATTACACAACTAGGACACGGAGCAAGTAAAGCATTAATAAGAAGAGGAGTCTGCGAAGAGCCAAAGATATTGAGAAGGGAATATGCATCTTTTTATTTAAGGCGTAGAGTCGGACTGTTGGAGGTGACTGATGGGGATGGACAGAAAGAAGAGCCTGCCTGCCAACGAGCTTTGATGCTTCTCACTTTCCATCCTTTCTTTCTTGGTATTTTTGCAGTGAGGAAGAATGGGAAAAGGTAGGAGACAAAGGAAAGGTTCTCTTTTGAAGGTTCAACTCCCAACCTCTGCAATGCTCTGCAGAGCTGGCCTCCACTGTCTATGCCTCCCACCACCACCACCGGCTCCACCACCACCTCTCTCGGCCCTTCTGGCCGGCTCTTCCTTCCCCTGTTGCCTCCTTCCCCTATGCGGCTCTTCCACCGATGACCCCTACAATCACAATTAAGGACTCAATATGCACACAAACTAGTGTAAAATTTCACTTTTCAGTAAGAAACAGCGACTCTCGTGATCTTGACAACAGCCATGAAATGACAACTTTTGATGCTAATAAATGTGGGTGACGTCACTTAATATACACAAAGTTGAAAAGGCTTAACCGTGATACATACAAATCACCGGGGTACATTGGCTAATCCATCTAACTTATTAAAGATCAAACATATAGGTAGATATTATGAATGTAATGGCAAACACTAAAAATCTTTGACCATAAGATTTGATCCACAAAACTAAAAAAAATTTATTTGTATAACTCAAGTAGGTCAATATCAAGAGAATCCAACCAAGAAGAAAGAAATATGAGGAAGACAAAGCAGTACACCACTGAAAGTGGCCCTTCCACCACACAGGCACGATCCAGATAAAAACTACGATAAAATAACAAATGAAAGACATGTCTTCTGTAGTTTTGTCCAAGAATCTAATCTCTTTTGCAGAAATCTAGCTCATTGTTCCCCATTTACAACATAACGCGTGTAAATCAACAAAAAGTTCACAATTTTTTTTTCACAGACTGCATAGAGTCACCATGAAAACCCTGCATAAATCCCGGGCTCTAGTTCTACCATAGATTCTCATTAATCACATTTTTTATTTTTATTTTTTCTAAAAAAACCAAGATTTTGTTTACCGTCTTCTTCTCCTTCGCAGAAGCTCCACCTTCGCCGACGTTCTGCATTGCCAGCAGCTTCCCCAATTTAACATGCTTCTTCCCCGAAAACTCCTTCAACACCTCTGCAAACAAAAACCAGTCATGGAAGCATGAAAACAGTTCAAAAAAAAAAGGCAAGTTAAAAAATTGTTGTTCCCAGCAGCTGAGAGACGGGCCTTGGACGTTGACGAGTCGGTAGACGCAGCCAATGTGGAGGGTGTCGTCGGGGCGGAGGAGCTTCAGATGCCGCACCTTCGCGCCGTCCGGCCGCGCCGCCACCGACATGACGGCGGCAACGTAGTGGCCGGGGTTGGCCGCCATCACCTCCTGCGCCGACACCGACCAGTACACTCGCTCAACCGTCCACCCGCCCGAACCTGGCCGCTGGATCACCAACGTCGCCGCCTCCGCCGCCTGGCAGTTGCCCATCGCCGCCTTCGCCGTCGCCGGGGTCTTGCCGGAGTGTTAGGATGTAGAGGGAGGGTGTGGAGCTTTTAAATGAAGGGGGTATCGGTTCGGTTTGGTTATATTTGGACTGGGTCTGGGCTGATGTTGAATGATTGGGCCGGGTTGTTATATATTACATATTGTATACGAACAGGATTTGGGATTTAACTTTTTATAAATAAAAAGGGTGGGGTCTTATTATAAAATTTTATTTTGGTAATTTGTGGATAAATAAGTTGGTTATAGAAATTTAAATGATTTGAGGTTAAATGTTCGTACTTGTAAATGTGGTTGCAAATATTAAATCCAACAGTGATTAGGTGTTCTTTTTCCATTATAAATTAAGTTATACTGGATTATAAATATTTTTTTTAACAAAATTTTACGAAATACGATCTACATTAAAAATCTCTTACAAAAGGATTTCACTTGTTATGTTTTTTCAACATTTTCAATGCATTTTATCCATTTAGAGAGACCCAAATGGGAAGTACATGATTTATGCAGCCGTCTAATGGGCTCAAGCATTACCAAGATAATATGAAGCTAGTGAATGGGCTTTTTTAGGGCCCATAAATAGCTTACGGACACATGCAAGGTTAGATGACCGAGTCAGTTGGAGAGTCCATCCCCGCCACATACCTTAATCCTAGGGAACACTAACCAAGCACTGAAACACATGTTTAAATCATATCAAGTATATATTACTCTTAATTAAAATATAAGGTTTTCTTTTGAGGTTGTAATCGCCCCTTCCATTACTTTGCAAGCTTGGTACAATAAAAAATCCCGATAGTAATCCTCTTTATTCTATGTCCACTCTTGAAAATTGGTATCACCATTAGTAACTGATTACTTAACCATAAACTGCCGCAACCAACTGGCTTTTTTCGACACATTGCCGTCCATTGCAAGGAATATTAACTCTGCGAGTGACGGTAAGCCTCTGAGAGGTGGTGGAGGTGGCAGGTGCAGTGGCGGTGGTACGGGCGGCGGTCTTTAGGGGGCGGGAGGCTCGGCACGGGAAGCCCATGTTTACATTGTAGAGCAAGACCAAGGAGGCCATATTTGCCCGTGCCCCACCACAAACTTTTGGGGGGCTAGCTCAACCTTCAATTAAAAGGCTTGTGGGGAAGGGTAAGGGTTAATTAAAGATACTTGATAAGAATATAGAGAGTTACTTGTCGATTTGCCACAAAACAAAGAATCTTTGGGGTCACTTCTCCATCGATGATCTTTGCTATTACCACAATAAGTTGTCGTTTGTTAAAAGTTTTCATCAGTGCAGACATCAAAGCGTTGAAGGACAACTGAACCATCCTTGTTTTATCTAAAAATTTGGTGCTTGCGAACGTCTACTTGTGAATCAAAATTTACCCAACATTAATATTGCTTAGTTTGAATAAACACAAATTTTATGTTGGCGTTACCACATTCAATCGTGGTGGTTATATTGCAACTAATGTTTATTTTACATTCTTGTAAATTTTGGATCCTTGATAACATAAAAAATTGCCCCTTCAATAAAACAATTTTCGATCACAAAGGTGTCACAAAAACAAATCGAACAAGTCAGACAGGTTAAAGATCATGCTCGAGTGATTCTAGAACAAGTCCAGCTTCTATTCAGAGCTAAATCAACATCAACATAATCAACCTTTGGATCCAGATATTAGCAACCTTACTAGGCTGACAAAAAATATATAGAGAGAGAGACAAAAATAACCACAAAAGGCAATGGGCACCTGACTAGGCTGGCCATGGTGCAGGCGAATGTCCCCCAAAATTTATTTTATGATCGGTGAATACAACTGTCCAAGCCATTAAAATGCACCCCGTTTGAATAAAAAATCAGACGCAAGAAAAACTTCATTACCCATTAAATTCCACAACAAAAACATCGACCAAAAAAAGGGCAGAAACCATCTCTACATCCCAGTTTCTTGAAACCTTTTTTTTGCCTTCTCTGCTATAATCTACACAGAAAAAAACACAAGAATGTCAGTATACAAACACTTAAGCATAAATTTGACAATTAATACCATGCTTTTCGAATTGGCATTTTCCTAGCTAATCTGATGGAGCAATTTAAAAATACTAATTTAACATAAAATACTTGCTGGTTCAAGCTCAAAGAATATGTTCTTTCCCATAGTTTCATAGATTAAACAAACAGACAAAGATGGGTTCAAGAACACAGGACAACTTGCCTGGTCTATGAGGGGCAAGGCATTCTGTTCCCATTCAGTTGCCCATTTTGCAGACGCCCCAGTAGCTAAAGCTCCATTTCTCAAAATTCTTAAAACATCACATCTATCTGGAAACCCTCTAAACAGCATCTGCAAACCAATTTATTCTTTAAATGCTTCTAGCAAGAAAATGATCGCAATGAAAATATGGTCTCCAGTTTTCCTTGGTCAGCATCTACACTTGCAAGCTAGATTTGCACCCCAAAACAGAACATTAGGAATAGCTATAGACGTTATTATACAAAAACTTACCAATAACTGCTCAGCCAGATCAGAAGATGACGAAAAAAGAAGACCATTTTTATCAACTTTTACAAGCTCCTGGATACTAAAATTAAGAAAAATTCCTTTTAAAGCGCAAAAAAGAAATGTTTTATATGTCAAGCAACAAAATGAATGAATAAAAAAAAATATTACCACGAGTAAGAAACAGCACAAACGGGTAAACCACATCCAAACATGTCAACAACCTGGTGGTGTAATCACAAGTTCAGTAATCAGTGACTGGCTTTGATCTTACTTTAGAGAAAGCCTTAAACTTCCACATAAAATAAAGATTCATAATGCTAAAGAACTGCCACTGACTAAGCTACCTTGAGCTTTTAATTTGCTTTGATGGGATTTGGATAAAGCACAATGAATAATCAAAGAAATAACATATAATTCTCTCCACAACGTGAATAAATCCAGTGATGGCTTCTATGGAACGAATCCTATAAACCTTCACAGGATGGTGGAAGAGATGGCTGTCCAGGAAAAAAAATTTCAACTAAGGCATTAGATCATTTATAAATATAACAATCACCTTCATTGGAAGGTCCAAGCCAGATGACGAAACGTGTAGGCATACACCCAGGTCTGCTGACCCTGCAAAGGCAATGAAGGCAACCATTGTAGATTCAACAGTGGATAACAATTATATTAGATAAAAGAGAGTAAAAAAGAGCACAACAGACATTACCAAGAAGTAGAGGATAATCCTCAGTGGAGAGCCACATGGTGCGAAAAACCACTCGTTTGAGATGCAGTTTTTTTATTTTCTCTTCATACTTTTCTCTTTCGGGCCCTTTACCTTTTTAACAAAAAAAATACCCTTCCAATAAATATAATAACGCCCTGTCACAAAAGTAAAAATGTGCAAGAAATTACACAAAAGAACAAGCTCCAGACCTGTAATGATAAACAACAACCTCGGGTATAAAAACTGCTTTCCATTAAAAATCTCTGACCAAAGGTGTTTCTCCTCAATTGAGTCGTCCTCATTAAGAATTGCTGAAACTCGTCTATCGTACATAACAGCTGCTTCTAAAAGAATTTCAAAATTTTCATCTGGAGTCCTGTACAACAGTGCTAAACATATTTATTTTACCCACCACCATAAAGATAAGAAAAACAAACAAACAAAAAAGATAAGGCTTGATAACACAGTCTATTTTTACAAAAACATGAGTTATGAAAGCCACCTTTTTGACAAAACTTGAGAGAACATCAGCTTACTATTTTCAGAATTGAAGAATTAGTGGACAATTTTGTGAAATTGCAAGAGATAATAAGAAATTAAAATACAATCAGCACAAACTGATTAGCACAATTTGTCACAAAAGTAAATTCATCAATGCTTGTGAAATTTAAATACATCTCCACCTCCAATAGCATAATCTTGTGAACTAGTTCAATCTGCATCCCCTCAGTAAATGCATTGAAGTATGTACACTTACCAACTGGTACTACTGACAATAAGCGCTGGCCTATTCAGTTTCAGGACAATTTCGTCATTGTTCAAGGTTGTGAAGAGGGTGGTATTTTTGTCACTCTCATGTATCTTCATTTCTGGATGAAATAACAAGTAAAATATAAGTTAGAAAAGATGCAAAAAAATATTTAATTTTATAAACACATTTTCCATTTGAGGTAAGTAATCCTACCATAACTGATGTAGTCACAATTTCCTTGGCGTTCCATGAGACTCTTACTTAATCGACTGAATAACTAGAAAAAATATAATAGTTTATGGTGATAGAATAGTTGAAAATACTACTATACATGCAAGTTCTTGCACAGATACAGCTAACCTCATGTTTTTCCTGCAATGATGCTGGGCGGAAGAACTCAGGAGGCTGATCATACAGAACAGCTGCTCTAACAAAGAAGATAATATAAATAACAGTTAATTCTCAACTACTGAGACAAATTAGAGAGAAGGTAAAAATTCCAAAAATTATAGAATACTTGATATCCCAATTTTGAGCAAGTTCGTGCTGCATTGCTTTTGTTACGCATAATGAAGCATTAGCCTTTCTTCCATAATGCTTTTCAAACCTTCAGTACAAACAACAAGTCATGTACTTTCAAAAGCCACAAACAAGCAAATGATAACGTGTCCTTTAAGTCTTGATAGTCAGATATTACCAGTGATACATATTCACCATTTTATTATTCCGTCCTAAAGAGAGGCTGAGAAGTGTGTATCCGAAGTTATGCCAATCAACAACAAATTTCGATCCCCTCCACCAGCTGGCTATATAGACAGCTAATAGGGTTGGAACAGAAGGCGGATTCTACAAATGAAAATTGCAAGTATGCAGAACTGGGGTTAAACTCTCATGCTTTCAAAAAATTAAAAACTAAGCAAATTCATCAATCTTTAAATATATAAGGTTCTCTATTTTTTTTTAAAAAAAGAAAGAAAATGTTTGACCAGAATCTATCGCAGAAAATCACAAGTTGAACAGTGCCAGCTTACTTGTACAAGGAAAAGATCTGGAACAGGGATCATCACACAAAGGAACCAAAGCAACATAAAGAATTGAGCAATAGCTTTGAAAGGAAGCATCAAAATTCGTAATATCCTAGATGAACCCGGGATTATCATTGGCTTCTGTACCAAAAAAGAAGAAACTACTTAGTTATGATGTCTAACACCAGGATAGCATACTACGATTAAACATGAACTACACTTTTAGTACCATGTGGTGAATCTTAATAAAGGGGTTTCCTAGAACTGCACCGTGAGGATCTGTACCTGCAGGTATATCCACATTGCATAACCGAATACCATGCAGACATAATGTTGAATTAGAGTTAGTAATTATTTTGCTTGGCGTTGATTCAGACAAAAAGCCTTTCTTTGAAAAACAAACCACTTTCTGGACAAGAGTTGACCAGAATAACTTATTTCTTAATCAGCTTCAACACTCTATTCAAAATACAATTTCGAGAATTTGGTACATAAAACAAGTAATAACATACCTCCATATGCAACAATGTCAACGTTTAAATTAGCCTGGATAGAAAGCAAAATGCAAATTAAATCTGCAAACTCATACCTACAGTTACCGGCTTTAGGCAAAAATGTAGCAAACATAGAGCCGTGTTGCAAAGCACAAGCAGAAAAAACAAGCTACCTGCTGCTCTAAGGAAAGAGCATGGTACTGCATACGAGGACTTCTGCCTATATCACCAAGGACCACAACCGCTGCCCTCCCTTTTTTACCCATTTCAATTGCAGCAAGATGTCTCTGCATCGTCAATCGTTGAGCTTTCCAAGTTCAATTCAAGAAAGAAGCTAAGGACCTGTTAAATGCACCAGACAAGCTAGGAGGACATGGCATTTTG
This sequence comes from Piper longum, assembly GCA_032619315.1. Taxonomy (NCBI): domain Eukaryota; kingdom Viridiplantae; phylum Streptophyta; class Magnoliopsida; order Piperales; family Piperaceae; genus Piper; species Piper longum. The sequence goes on from JAVDBV010008351.1 coordinate 15,544, forward strand.
CACAAATATATTAAACATGCCCAGATATCATGTTTAATGTGAATGGTCAGACATGGTCGGATACAGTGGGCATTTTAAACAGACATCATGTTTGGCTAGAAAACACAAAGAATAATTAAAATGATGGTTTTCAAATGAAAATTTTTAAAGCGCAAATGTTCGATCAACATTCCCCACAACATCTATCAACAATATATGCACGAACTTGGAAACAAACCGTGCACAAATCTCGAATTCACTGGACTCGAATGAACGATTAAAGAGATCAACCCTGTCTATCTTTTTTTTCTAAAAACAAAAAAACAAAAAAACAAAAAAAGATGCAGCATTCACTAACCTAAAAAACAGAGCATAAGCACCTCAAATTAGAATTGTCCAACTAAATGATCGCAGAGGTCAACATTCATCACCATCTAGATCAGAAGCACCAGCAAACAAAATAAAAAACGTATAGAAACGGGAATGAAGAGCAGCACATACTATTGACGGGTTTTTGCTCGTCTTCCTCAAAGATCAAGTACACATTCAACAAATCAACCAAGCCAGCATCTTTCAAAAGTATCTAAAGATCAGGATATTATAGATAATACATACCTCGACAAGCCCTCGACGACGAATGTGGAAAGTTACGGTTTTGGGTGCCCTCAAAGCAGAGAAGAACCGCCGCAGCGATAAGGGTGCTCGAAGAGAGAGAAGGAAGAGGGAGCGGCGGTCGGCGGCGAGCGGCGGCGGGAAGGAGCAGCCGGGCCGTGGTAATGGGAGGGAAGAGGGTGATGGGTCGGGCTTGAGGGTCGAGGTCGAGTCCGACTGTTTGTCCGGCCCGAAATGATAATAATAAAAAAAGGGATTCAATATTTTTTTTTTCAATTTTTTGTCATTCGTTTAATTTTTTCATTTCTTTGCATGCTAATCCGTTCTAATAATAAACTCAGCTTGTATTTTATATGTACAAGAGTTTGACGTTTAAGTGAATTTATTCTAATATTAATCATTAATCGAAAGAATTTTGCCTTCGCATGCACAAAATTCGGCTTTTAAGTAAATTTATCATGTAATTGATTATTAATCTGAACAAGTTTGTCTTTTTTTCAAATATATATATATATATATATATATATTATTGAAAAATAGTGGAGGGGTTAATTAAAATTACTAATTATATGAAATAAAAATAAAAAATTCTTTGTATATTTATCACTTTAAGAAGGAGCACAAATACAAAATTGAATATAAAAGGGTCAAGTTTATAATGTTGTTGATGAGTTGAATGATTTTTATAGGCTCTTGTTTTAAGTTTTAAGTTGAATGAGTTTGAATATTTTAAAAATAATGGCATACGTAATTTTATAATAAAAGATTACAAAAAATATTTATTCAATCATTCGATGGCAAAAAAATAAATTAAAATGAGTTTGACATTATACGCATATTAGCCAAAAAAACTCATGTGATACCCGATTATATTTAAAATTTATCAATAATATATATTAGGATTATACAAAATTAATTTAATAAGTATTATTATATTAATTTAAAATAAAAATAATAAATATGTTTACATATGTAAAAAAATTAATGATTAAACAGATTTTGTTTTATTTTTCAAAAAGTCATTTGGATAGCATTATACATTAAGTTTTTTCTTAATATCAAATAAAAATAATAAATAATTAAATATCTTTAAAATTTCAAATTAAATATATATATATATATATTATTAAGTAACAAACTTTAATTTGAGTAATATAATAGTGAAAATATTTAAATTTATTAATATTTTCAACATTATTAATTTGTATAGACCAATATTCTAACTCTTTCTTAATATAATAAATAATAGTAATAATAATTTTAAAATAAGTTACTGCTAATGAGCATCAACTACAATAAAAATAAAACGGTGAGATTGAACCAAATTTCAGCGCATTAAATTTGAAAACTAGCATCTATTTGAATCTTCTTAATAATATATATTAAAAAATTAATATTATATTATTTTTAGTGTTATATGTATTTAATTTTGAACAAAATTATAGTTGTGTATAAATATTAAAAATAATTTTAATTTTAATAAAATTTATCATTTTAAAGATTTTTAGTTTGAATATAATCACTCTAATTTTTTTAATAATACATAACAAAATGTAAATAAATAATTATATAAAATTGTTAAAAGTCTAAATTAAGTATATATTATTGAGTAACAAATTCTGAGTTCATAGTATAATTATAAATGTGAAAATTTATTAATATTTAAAAAAAACAATTTAGGTAGAATAATAATATACTATTTTTTAATAATAAATAATAATAATAATTTTAAATTAGGTTAATATGAAGAAGCCCATGAAATTATTGTTTGGGGACAGAATTGCACCATATTGAAGGTTAGGTGAGATTGAAACTCTCTTGTCGTGTAAAGAAATTATAAGTTAAAAATAAAAATTAATTATTATAAATAGGAAAAAATATAAAAATTTTTTACGTGACTCCTTAGAATTTAACTCAAATCATTAATTCAATCTACGATGATTTGATAACTACGTATTCACTATTTATTCTTTAAAAATACACTTTACACAAAATAATGAAATTTTTACCGGTGTCAAAAATTATTTCTCGCAAGCCTTTAGATATATTCACCGATACGTGTCCAAAGCGCCCAGGCGAATGGAGTTCTTCAAACAATTTTTCTCTTCTAAATATTGTTGAACCAAAACGGAGTAGATCGATTCAGCTTGTATGAAACAGCCGGATCGGGCCTGGCTCAACTTCTGTCACCAGCCAATCTGATGCCGGCTCAGACAATATTCCGGACATTCCAATTTTTGGACTTCGCGTCAAACGTAAACCAAACGATCGGAAGAGCATGTCTGGGTCGCGGGTTGTCAACGGACTTGGACAAACAAACCCAACGAAAACATAGCGGAGTAAATGGATCCATGCAGGCTTGGCCTCTTCTCTTCTTCTTTGACGCTTCCGACCCACAGCAGCAACAATGATGTCACTGGTACGCCAAGGTTGTTTCCGTCTGCAAGTAAATTCATTCCTTGATAAGTTTAACAGTGCGGTAAGGCCTCCTCCCTTCAACGTTGTGGGGCTCCTCCCTTCAACGTTGTGGGGTTCCAAGGGGCAGTGACAAACTCGGACGTCCACAACAGAGTTCTTGGCGATTTCACACCTTCAAACAAAATTTCCTTCTTCTTTTATTTTTATATCTCTCTCTATCTTTCTTTTGTTTGTATTTGCTTCTGTTTGTCTTATCTTATCTTTCGAATGAGGCAAATAAAATCCAATTTATAGAGAAGCTTTGAAACCTTTCGTCCTTCATAGAATAAGTAATAACCACCTCCGTTAATATTCTGAAATTTCTTTAATATTCCAAGTGTGACAATAGACTACGTATCATTAATACAATTACTCATATTAACAAGTGATGGCCTAGGGGAATACCTTCAAACAACTCTAGGGAACAACAGCTGGTAGACGGCACAACACGACTCCAAGGTAGCAAGCAAGGCTTTGGTGCAGAGAGCGAGAGACTCTGCAATGTGTAAATCCTTATAAGTATTTACAATGGCCACAAATATTATTGAAATTTAAAGATCCATTGCACTTTCAGATGATGACATATAGAGACAAAAAATTATCCAGATTAAAACTTTAAAAAAAAATATTATACTTAACTTTTACTATCAAAAAGTTACAGGAGTAACCACAAGAAGTTACATAAATAACTATATTATAGTGGTTATCATTAATTATATCATTAATTGATACATTTGGATTATCATATGTTAACTATAAACAATGAGGATCACATAAAATTAGAATAAAAATTATAACATTTTCTCACATGATCTGAATATATATCATCATGCATAATATTATCTAAAAAATTAATACTTCAAAATAAAAATATTCTACAAGAATCATAACGGTGAATACTTTTTAGTCAATTATTACCTTCTATGCATTATTATATAAAATACTCTTAAGAAGCCTATAAAGTGATTTAAACTTATAAATAAGCACAAAATACTTATTTTGGTCCAAACACATATATGTTATATATATGTACAATAACTTTGTCATATTCCAATATAATGTGTACATTTATAATAAGAAGACAAACAGATAGTAGAGTTTCAATAAATAATCTTATATATACTTAGCATCACATATCAAATTTGAAATTCAACAAGTCCCATATAAGCTACATGATCCTTGAACATCTTTGGAGGTATGTCTTTCATCAAAAGGTCTACAATAATCAATTCAGTATTAATATGTTCGATGAGCGCTTCATTTACTTTAATGTGCTGTCTAACAACTAAATAGTTAATATTGATATGTTTACTTTGACTTTGACTTTTATTATTTTTAACAAAGAACACAATAACTGAATTATCACAATACATCTTCAATAGCCTTTGGATAGAATTAACAACTTAAATCCTAAACATGAAACTATTCAGCCAAACAACTTGTGATGTAGCTTCAAAACACGAAAAGAATTCGATTTCCATAGTAGAAGTGACAACTAAATTCTGTTTTACACTTCTCTGTGATACAACTCTATTAGCAAACATAAGATGTATCCATATGTGGATTTAAGAGAATCAGTGTAACCAACATAATAACCTCCAAATTAGAGAATCTCTTATATGAAAACATGTAATCTTTAGTTCCTTGAA
>JAVDBV010008353.1:0-11020 GCA_032619315.1 Piper longum
AAAAGGCTACGGCCGGGGTGTGCAGATCACTGCGGATACCTCCTCCGCATTGTCTTGGAGTATAGCGGCATCGCTCCACTGCATATTAAAATGAATATAGAAAACTACTGGAATGTCCTTGACTTGTTTTATGTATTATACTACTTAGTGTTGTAATCACTAACGCGAAATTGCCTCCGCAGGTGTGCAGATACGAGATTAGGTGGGAGAAGCCATTGAAAACCAGAGAATGGAGCAAGATAAATATGAGGACTCCCTTTTTATTTTTATTTGAGTTATAGATGTGGCTATGGGAAACTTAGACCGTGAGACAATTATTATATCTTGTTTAGAACATATTTTACTTTGAATGAGTCATATTTATGGTTTGATTTTTAGTAATACCCGATCATCTAGGCCCAATTAAATAATTAAAAAATAGCGGGTCGTTACAACTAATGTAAAACTTTGACTCGAATTACGGGTTTTACATGAATGACGAGCTTGGGAGTGTCGACAATCTTTTTGGGGATTTCATTTATGGTTTTACAATATAGTTGAATTTTGCTTTTGAGTTTCTTGATTGTTAAAGCTTATCTGAAAGTATGATCAATTAATTTCTATGAGGACAAGTATTTTGCTAAGGGCTAGCAAAGTTCAAGTTTGGGGGCTTAAATCCTCTTAAATAGAATTATTATTTCTATATTTTTCATACTCAATTTTGATGCCCTAGCATTGTTGTCTCTATTTATTGTGCTAGGAAATAAGAATTTTCAAGAATGCGAACAAAGTCAAAATTATTAGCTTGTTCGAGTGTAATTTTGAGTTAATATTGTATTTTACTGGGAAGTGCAAAATCTAGATCATAAACAAATTGATAAATCCTAGTCATATGCACCCCACTATGAAGGAGGAAGAAGGCACAATTGGATGATAGTGACATGTACACCAAATCTTGCAAATTCTGATTTTTTCTGTTGTAATTATAATATTTGCGGTAAAGATAGGATATACCCAAATATACATGTAAGTGGAAGCCAACTCTACACATATTAATCCTAAGGTGGACCACTTGTGGAAGCTACCAAGTGAGAAACATTTTCGCATGTATCAGTCCTACAACTCTGCACATTTCTATACCTGTCCTTAACTAAGAAGACAAGTCAACCTAACCTGAGAAGGAGCATAACATAAAGCTACTATATGGCCACCTTGCCAAGAAAGGAAAGGAGTACATTCCTTTGATGTTAATGATTGAAGGTAAGTAATAGTTGATGAGGAAGAAACAAGGAAACTGCCAAGCCTGCCAAGCAACACAGGCAGTCACCTTCTATTTGAATTGTGAATAGATCTAGGCAACTACACTTGCAACACAAGGGACACGAGAATCACACTTCCTTAAAGAATTCATTCGGTTAGATTGCTCTTTCAGTACACGCACAACAAGGAAGTTTCCCAGAAGGTGCTAGGAAGCATCGAGGAGAGTCACCATGGCACACCTTATCCAACCACTTTACTTAATGGGGATAGCGCACATGCTAATAATCCTATTAGGTTGATTAATCCTACCTAATCCCACTAATACTGATGGTTTATTAAAAGGTTGAGCACCTAGCTACACAAGTTAAAATCAGTCCACATGTATGTGCAATCATCACTTGGACAACACTCAATACATTTTTGTAGTGAGGAAGGTTCATGGAAGATGCCGAAGAGCTTCCTAGAAAGCCACCTCCTTGACGTTGTTATATGTATGCATCTTTCCCCACATGAGAAAAGAGCTCCCTTCTTCACCTATTTCCTCTTCTTCCAAACCTTGTATTCTTGAGTTCTTCAACATTCTATCTATAGGAGGGAGAAGATCCAAGAGCTTGTGAGGAATAAGCTATGCAATTAAGTTACAAGGAAGCAAGCGTAGTTAGAGAGAAGATCTATACCAGGGCATCAACAACACAAATTTTAATTATCTCTTTTCCCTTCTTCCTATGTTGTTTTCTTGTTGTATTTAATGATGTTTTGTAAATATTTAATGTGATAATTTTGTATAGTTCTGGAGTGGCAATGGACCTTAGTAGAAATATAATTTAAAGTGTTATTATCTATTTCCTTGTATCTGATTGTGTTTTGATCATTTTATTTTCATTCTTATGGTTTGAAGCGAGCAACTAACTCTTCCATTAGGAACAGATTCCATTGGCCACTTGGAAAAGACAAGTTGATGACGTCATTGAATGAAATAGTTTATGATTCTGATTTTAAGGATAAGTTATGAGTTATAAATATCTACATAGGGAAGTTGTTCGTAATGCATCAATTTGGTTTTGTTTGCAAAGGAATGTGGAAAGAAGCCAAGCCGGTAGATTGTAATAAGTAGTGGAAGCCCTTTACAATTACTATTGTTTCTCTGGTTATTAACTCACATCATAAGCGATTAGATATGACTAGCAACTTTACTTTATAAAGTATATTAAGTGAAGTTAAACATCTTAGTTATATCATTTGATTAAAAAATTTTCATTAGTTTGATTCATGGATTATCTATATTAGCATATTAGATATATCTTCTTACTAGGTTTATGCCCTTCTATATATATTTTTTTATCAGGATAGTTTAGATTCTTTACTATTTGTTGTTTTGTTTTATTAATTCCTGCTTTCATCTCTTCTTTAGTTATATAGTTAGTTTAATCACTTAGAGTAATAAGTAAGGCCAAGGCATGAAGTCCTCGTGGGAATGATACTCATTCATCACTTTATTACTTGTTCAATGCGTGCACTTTCGCGATGCATTAGAATAGCAACAACATATACCCCTTACCTGTCTAAAGATCTAGTTACCCACTTCCTTACCTGCATAAAAGAAAATGTCATCGAGCATCTAACCGTTTACGTAAACCATTGGCCGTTTAAGCAACTAATACTCCTAATAGTTGTACACGATCTAGAACACATCCTCTACGAAAAACATAGACGTTGTCCTTAACCAAAATTTACCTCTAAGAACAATTTAAGTACAAGACAATTTTAATGATGTTTGGCTCCACTTAGATTAACCTTACATTAATTCTAATTTCATCTTAAGGGATGCCTTGTTGGGGAGGACTTGGTTCACATGTGATTATGTCGACTTATTCGCCATAGATATTCCGTTTTGCCTGTTTACTTATTAACTTGTTTCCTAGTTTAGACTAATCAAATCATTGTGAACGTATTCTTTTACATCGTATTGCATTTAAAAAAAATATCTTCTCTATATTATATAATCTTATTATTTCATATGAACCTTAGGTGTGGCAAGACCATTTGTCCAAAAGAAATATATTGTCTATGTATTACGTTTTAGATTTTACTGATTTATTCATTAAATTGTAAAAATCATAACTCTTGCTAAGAAACTTTAATTGATGTGATTCTTATTTTGTTGGATCATTAGAGAGTCAAGTTAAGTCTTCTAAAGTTTAGAACTTTTAGGTTCAAAATATGGGAGTTATATATTTTCATACGTGACATACTCTATCTGTCTAATACCCCAAAGACACTAAAATTACCGGGTATTACCTTCAAAGGGTCCTAGTGGGCCTCTAAGGTAAGGTCTGGGAGAATTTTACTACCATATGTGTAGTTAACCAAAATTTACACTCAAGCTTAAAGATTAGAGCTCCACCCTAAAGTTCTGTACACCACAAACAACCGATTTATTAACAGACCTAATGAGCTCCAAATAAGCTAAAATTTGGTAGATTACAAGTAGACAATTAGTTCAACCTTTTATTAATTTTCCAAGATTTTAGTAATTTTCTTAGGGGCTCGTTTTCTCACACATATATGTCAACCAGCACCTATTCTGAAAGAGCATCATGACAGGAGCAGAAAATCATGAAAAAAATCATGACAGGAGCACCTATTGTATGATTCGTTTTATTCAAGCCTTTAATGACGTTTATTTAGTTTAAAATTTTAGTAGTATGTAACTAACACCTAGACCTAATCATGAAAAAAAGATCTCAAGGAAAGGGCATCATGACAGGAGCAGAAAAATCAAGCAACCAACATACATCAAAGATCAAGATCATGATGCTAAAGACACTAAATTTATCACATTTCTACATCTTTCATGAATCATACAATTAAAGAAAATGCATAATATGAGCATGAATGTGAAGCTACATGATTGTGAAGCCAAAAATTACATTTTTATGATGAGAAATTACTGAGATATACCATATACGAGCGTGGATACACATAACAGGGCAATAACATGAGCCACGAATCTAAATGACGTGGGGGACCTAAAGTAGGCATTCTAAGATGCAAACTATGTATAAATATAAAAAAATACAACCTACACAAGCATCTAAAGAAACCACACAGGAAGCACAAAGGGGCAAGAAGGGCACATCGACACCGAGAGGCAAGAAAACCCCAAGTGAAGCAAGCACGGGCACGAGGGTGCTAGCATATTGCATATGCGTGTCTTAAAATAAGAGGGAAATATAAATCCCGGCTGAGAGCAAGGTGGTTGGCCTGGGGCTTAGGAGATCAACCAATTTTTTCTCTGGTTCGGATTTTCCATTGGGAAAAATTATAAGTACACCAACACAGATGCATCTAAACACAAGGGGACATGACCTTAGGGTCTATCTACAGCACTCAACAACCAAAAGAAAAAGGCAGCCGAGATAACAAGTACCCAATCGAATATATCTAACATCGAAGACGACTAGTGTCTAGCGAGCAACAAGCCAACATGTATATCCTTATAACATATCAAGGTTAATTACCCAACACAAAACCAATGGACAAATTGCCCAAGTTTTACAAAAAATATCCTTAATCATAGTTGCACCAAATATCATGCTTGACAACACTAATGTAGATTTATTATAAAAAAATGAGTATAAATAAAGGACTTCGTATTATGCACAAGAGGTGATCCTTTTGGCAATGCAAAGCAAATAATTCAATCACAAGTGACAAATAACCGGATCACAACTTAAATCTCATAGACCGTAAAACTCTTATTCACAATAAAACTCTCATTCCTGTCGATTTAATTGTTATATTCATGATTTAAGTATGCCGGAAAAAAGAAATTCATGATTTAGATGGGTTGGTGAAGGCTTTAATTTCCATGTCATACATGAATCAATCACATGATTTGGTAAATCCGTTGATGTTATGTCTATTAAAGATCAATAAATCTCTCTGATTGTGAAAATTGTACCTTGTACATATATTATATATTCCATATGCATTGGAATTATAAAATGATTAGCGCCAAGAAAATTGTCTTACATACATAATGGAATTATCATTATGGTTCACGATCGATTATTAACTAGGGGTTAATCCTTTCTTTAATAAATGAATTCTACATTTAATAGAATCAAATAAATCAATGCATGCTTTTAAAAAAAATAAGTCAATGCTCCTAAACCAGATTTCTAACCAAAATGAGGATTATGGGGGAACCACCCTCTCATGGGTGGCTACAAAATGAGGACTTTGGTTGAACCACCCGATCAGGGGCAAGCCAATAAGACCTAGAATGGGGGCCCACATCCCCTTCTCAGAAAAAGAGAGACAAACAACGGCATTTTTTTTTGCCGTTGTGCAGCTACGGCTACTTTATTCAAATTACATCAACCAAACCCAGAAGTCCCCGTTCCTTTCACATCATATCCCTTGAACCGGCCGCAAGTTTCAAACTCCCAATTCTGAATCGAGGAGGTCTATCCCTCTCCACTCATTCTTCGTCAATCAAATCTCGATGAGCAAAGAGTAATCATCTTATAATTAAGATGGGGAAAGACAAGCTAACCGAGCAGACCTTCCAATTGAAGCTCACCTCCAGGTCTCTGGTCCAGCAGGCCAAGAAGTGCGAGAAGGAGGAGAAGACCGATAAGGCCAAAGTGAAGAAAGCCATCGAGAAGGGCAACATGGACGGAGCCAGGATATACGCCCAGAACGCTATCCGCCGGCGTAACGAGCAGCTCAACTACCTACGCCTCGCCTCCCGCCTCGACGCGGTGGTGGCACGATTGGGGACACAGAGTAGCTTCCAAGCCATTGGGAAATCTATGGGTGATCTTGTAAAGTCCCTAGAGGGGATCATGTCTGTTGGCAACATGGAGAATATTTTCCAAACCATGGACAAGTTCGAGAAGGTGTTTGTCAACATGGAGGTGCAGTCGAGCTTCGTAGAAAAATCTATGGCTGGGACGACCAGTTTGACAACCCCAGAACGAGAAGTTAGATGCTTAATGCAGGAAGTTGCCGATGAGTATGGATTGGAAGTGAGTGTGAAGCTTCCACAGGCTGAGAGCCGGAAGGTAGATCTGAAAGAGAAGGGTAACCGTACTGTTGTTGGAAGTTCTTTCACTGAGTAAGAGCTGAGCAAAAGATTGGCCGATCTCAAGGCCAAAGGTTAATCGAAGAAATCAGAAGGTTAATGAATTTTAGGATATTTTGACATTGATGTTCTTCTAGTTTCAGTAATCTTTAGTTGTGTGCTTGGTATCTTAGCAAACTAACTTCTATTGTAATGCAAACGGGTGGGATTCCCATGAAATTTTTCCCAAGTTGAAATTCCGCTTGATGGTCAAGTGGCTAGCTAAAGAAAATTACCTTTCGATGCATATTATAGCTGCCTTAATTTTAGTTACCCTGTTTAATATGTTTATTTTTCTTGTATATGAATGGCGTCCTATGGTTGATTTTTTGTTCTTTGGGAAACTTGGGGAGGTTCAGCCTTAAATCACTTTTTTTTTCTTTTTTGTTTTTGTATTTTTGCGACATGGCTTTTAATGAGCATACAAGAATGGAAGGAAATGGTTGATGTCAATTTATTGTTTTACGTGTTAACTACAGCAGAGATATTGGTTTGCGTCAAAGTTTGTTTTTACATGTATGCTGTATTGGTTGACGCCCACTGTTCATTGTTCTTGTTTTTCTTTTGAAGCTCTCCTTATTAATTTGTTGCAGCATATTTTATGTTTTTTGGATGACTTATATATAAGCTGCTCTTGAAGAAACTAACCATCGGCTTCAATTAACTATGAACATCCGTCTGTTGAATGGGGGAGAGAGAGATCACCTGCCGGTTTGAGGAAAAATTAAAAAAACATTCGAGTACTGCATATGTGTAACTCTTTATGTTTTTGGGATGACTTATATATGAGCTGCTCTTGAAGAAACTAAGCATTGGTTTCAGTTAACTAGGAAACTCTTTATGTTTTTGGGATGACTTATATATGAGCTGCTCTTGAAGAAACTAAGCATTGGTTTCAGTTAACTAGGAAACTCTTTATGTTTTTGGGATGACTTATATATGAGCTGCTCTTGAAGAAACTAAGCATTGGTTTCAGTTAACTAGGAAACTCTTTATGTTTTTGGGATGACTTATATATGAGCTGCTCTTGAAGAAACTAAGCATTGGTTTCAGTTAACTAGGAAACTCTTTATGTTTTTGGGATGACTTATATATGAGCTGCTCTTGAAGAAACTAAGCATTGGTTTCAGTTAACTAGGAAACTCTTTATGTTTTTGGGATGACTTATATATGAGCTGCTCTTGAAGAAACTAAGCATTGGTTTCAGTTAACTAGGAAACTCTTTATGTTTTTGGGATGACTTATATATGAGCTGCTCTTGAAGAAACTAAGCATTGGTTTCAGTTAACTAGGAAACTCTTTATGTTTTTGGGATGACTTATATATGAGCTGCTCTTGAAGAAACTAAGCATTGGTTTCAGTTAACTAGGAAACTCTTTATGTTTTTGGGATGACTTATATATGAGCTGCTCTTGAAGAAACTAAGCATTGGTTTCAGTTAACTAGGAACATCCTTCAGTTAAATGGGGGAGAGAGATCACCTGCCGGTAAGAAGCTTTGTGGAAAAATTAAAAAAACAATCGAGTACTGCATGTGTAAATCTTTATGGCCCATTGTTATAAATTGTACTATTAACTAATGTATTTTATATATGAGCGAGAGATCACCCGCCGGTAAGAAGCTTTGCTGAAAAATTAAAAAAAGAATCGAGTACTGCTTGTGTAACTCTTTATCGACCATTGTTATAAATTGTACTATTAACTAATGTATTTTATATCGCCAATTTGTAAGCTTTGGATTTTTTTTATCTTAATTTAATCAATGGCACAATTAGCTGGTAAAAACTCTACGCCTTGCAAGTGTATGTAAAAAAAGATTTCATGCACATTGACTGATAAGTACATTACGTCGTACAAATTTGTGAATATGAAGAGGAATCTGATTTTCATAGTGAAATATTATTTAAGTAATTTATCTATTTTGACAGTTTAAATCAGATTAATAGTTTTACTAATCACCATGTAAGAAATTTTAACGAACTTTGATTTAGATGCTCTTCTAGTTTTCATAATTTTTGGTGGCTATTCGATATGTGTTTTTCCTTAGTAGACTAACTTCTATTATATGCAAGATTCCTATTAAAGCTTTCTAGGTGTGTAAACGAGCCGAGCCGAGCCAAATAGGGGTGTGATTGAGTTTGGTTTGATATAAAACAAGCCGAGCCGAACTTTAATATATTCGAGCTGAGCTTTAATGTAAAGGAGCTGAGCCTAACTTGTCCAAATTTTATAGTGTTTGGGCTTAGATCGAGTCGAGTTCGAGCCTAATTAATGTTTATGAGCTCGACTTATATAGGATTAAAATTTTTTTTAAACACTAGATAATTTCAATGTGAGCTTAATAGTATTTACGAGCCGAGCCGAGCTAAACATTTTTTCGAATTTGAGCACATCAAGTTTAAGTTTCGAGCTGAGCCGAGTCGAACACTCATTTCCTCAAGCTCTATTCATTGTTCAACGAACTTATCCATTTAAAGCTAAATATTTTTTCAAACATAAAATATACAAGCGTAAGCCAAGTTGAGTCAAACCGAACATAAAAAGTTGGTGAGTAGGCTTGGCTCATTTACACCCTAAAGCTTTCCTACGATTTAAAGAGACCAAAAGTAGGATTTCGAATAAAAACAGAAGATTTAATCATTAAAATATAACAAAATTAAAATAATAAATCAAGTCTAGTCTTATTAATTTGTAAGCTTTGGGTATTTTCTTATTTTAATTTAATCAATCGCATTGACTAATAAGTAAATTACATTGTGCATATTTGTGAATATGAAGAGGAATCTGATTTTCAGAATATTCATAGGGAAACATTATAAGTTAATCTATTTTGATAATGCAAATTAGATTAATAGTTTTACTATTCACCACGTAAGAAAGTTTGACGTACTTTGATATTGATGCTCTTCTAATTTAAATATTTTTTAGTGGCTATTTTATACGTGTTTGAAACTACCTTAGTAGACTAACTTCTATTATATGTGTTATATGCATGATTCACATTAAATCTTTCCCTAAATTTAAATTTACTCTTATTATAGTAGATTTCAAATAAAAATAGGAGATTTAATCGATTAAAATATAACAAAAATAAAATAATAAATCAACTCTACTCATATCAATAAAAAGAAGCTAAAAGTCTGCGCAATAATTGAAAACATTGCACTTTGAATAGCAGAAGATCAGCATGTCAAATTTTAAAATTTATAGTGATTGGATTATGTGTCAGAAAGTTTAGGTGCAGAGAGTAGTCATCCTATAGTTTCTAATGCAAAAAGAGAATTACTCAATCCGGAGTTATAAAGACCAAATTAGGGCATCGACTAGTTGGTGTATGAAACAGGAAACGAAAAAACATGGTGAGCAGACAAAAAAATTATTTTCGACAATTGGTTTTGACTAAATATAGCAATTAAAATTATGATTTCAATGTTTAAGAAAGTAGTGTTCCTTGTTGGAAATAAGCTATTAATTAAAATCCATTCATAAAAGTTTGATCGGATACAAAAGAAATCAAGCGAACGAGTAAACAGACAAGGAAACGCTATGATAACAGTTGGATACCATGCGAATCACGTTTGTATGAACGATTGGACGTCCTTTATGTAAAACTTGTAATTCATGAGTCCACATAGTATGATCCGTCGGCGGGAAAAAAAATATTCTGCTGGGAGTAAAAAATATGCAAAGAACGTACCTCTTTTTGAAACTACCAAATAAGTTACATGGATATTTTCATAATTTACAATTAATGGGTGGTTATGAAAAGATGTACTTATAACTCTCGAGCAGGAAATGTTGGTCATGAGGGTGCCGGTGTGGTAGCCAAAGGAGGTCTGGAGACTCGCCGGTGGCGAGTCATAGTGATGGCAGCGCTAAAGTGAAAAACATCTGAGATTGAAGTACATCACTGGAAATAAATGGGTTGAGTGTACGGTCCAGATCTTGCCAAGTGGCATGATTTGGACGTTCAATAACTCATGACCTAAAGGGGCCCACCTATGGTATATACAATATAGTAGACGAAAAGTTTGGATCGAACCCATACGAACTCGAAACTGACTCGAGTCATGAAATTGACTCTATAGGTCGGAATCGAGACAAGAAGGGTAAATCAAGATGGGCCCGGAGGGGCACAATCGAGTAATCTAAAATTCCTATGATGCATGCAAATGAAATACCTAAAAAAAATCCCAACGGATGCTAAACGCCATAGCAGCCTAAATCTATGTCTAAAATCCTGTCTAACTGTAAAAACCACGAAAATAATAACAACAATAATTATTATTATAATTTATAAATAAATAAAAAAGAAAATTTACAGCGAGGAACGAGTCATTCTTTTTAAAATTTCTAGGTTTGGGGTCCATTTAACATGATTGTTTTAATTCCTGTCTATCGAGTCACTTTTAGGCTCGAGTAAGATTTGACTTTCCACGGTCTCAATTCGAGTTTTTCGTCCATAGGTATATTACATATACCTATATATGGGTCCCACTACAATTGTTGGGATTTCAGATCGTGCCACGTGGCAAGATCTGAGCCGTCCACGTCACTCCTGGTTTTCCTATATATTTTCTCCAACCAACCACGACCTTGGAGTGTTAACGCTAGCGCTACTTCGGCTCGCTGCCGGTGAGTCTCCACCTCG
>JAVDBV010008372.1:7732-26696 GCA_032619315.1 Piper longum
CCCCCCCCCCCCCCCCCCCCCCCCCCCCCCCCCCCCCCCCCCCCCCCCCCCCCCCCCCCCACGAAGAATTAGCCCAAACAGTGACCACACATACGAAAAGCTATATCATTTCAAACTCCGGAAACAGCTCGGATTCAATAAATCCGATCGAATGCCATAAAACTGCGAAGATCAAGCGGCGAATTTGGGATGAACGATCCGAATTCCTTCGGGTTTTAGGGATTTTGGCATGATCGAGGTGGGGAGGGGCTGCTAATTCCACGCCAGGTTTTTGGTAGGTTGCAGTCGAAGGATGAGAGATCCGCATCCACCCTATTTATTTACTAAAATAGACACCAACTTCTTCTCAATTTCGTAAAGCCGTTGATGGTATTTTAGGAATAAGAGGACACTTTCGGCGTTTTCGGGAAGTTCGTGTGGTTGGAGGAAAATAGCTGCCGGTCGATATCGGAAGTTTGTTTTTTTTAAGGGTGGGTGGGTCCCACCCGCCGAGTTTGCTGGTCCTCAAGGATTGACCGGTCGAAGAACTCGGACGGGACGGTGTTTGCCCGCGGAGGTGCCACATACTTAGGGTTATATGCGAGCCAAACCAAGCCGAGCCGAGCAAAAGAGGGATATGCTTGAGTTTAATTTGATATAAAATAAGCCAAGCCGAACTTTAATGTAAACGAAACGAGCTGAGCCTACCTTAAATTTATAGTATTTGGGCTTAATTCGAGCCGAGTTCAAGCTGAGCTCCAGCCTGGCGAATATTTATGTGCTCGACTTATATAAAATCAAAAAAAAAATTGAACACTATATAAGTTTAATGTGACCTAAATAGTATTTACAAGCCGAGCCGTCCGAACATTTTTCTCGAGTTTGAATACATCAAGTTCGAGTTTCGAGCCGAGCCGAGCCGAATATTCCATTGTTCAAGCTCTATTCATTATTCAACGAACATATTCATTTCGAGTCGAGTATTTTTTCAAGTACAAAATTAACGAGTGCGATTCGAACCCAACGTAAAAAGCTCGTGAGCAGGCTTGGTCGTTTACACCCCTACCACATACCAATATCCAGACTCAAACCTGCCCAAATATGGATTTCTGAAAAGATAAGTTTGGGATTGGGATTCGGCTTGAAGAAGTAATAAATATGCATCCAAAATTTGTTTTCATAACCAAAATATTAATTTAGTTGATCTGGCTCTGTGCATTTGACCCTAACATGTTTTTATATTACAAAATTACGAAAGCATTGAACAAAGTTTTGATTTTTTATTTATTCATCTTATAAGTTGAATTGCAATGCGCCTTAGCGTAAAAAATAAAGTATTTTGCCATTTAATTTTGGTTTACTGGTCAAATTAGATCAAATATCCAAAAGTTCATGACCAAATCCAACTTATATAAAAGATCCTATTATCATACGTAATGACCAAAAATCAGATATGTCTATGGTAATGGAGCCATATGATACGGCTGCATCGGACATGGTCGAGTAAACAGACTGTTTCGACATGATGAACACATCAGTTAACGGCTCGTATTGACCAAATACCAACAATATATCGCGGGAATACAACTTTGGAGTGTGAGCCATCACCCGTAAGGTAACTAGAATTTGGCGGGAAGAGGCACCTGAAAAAACACAAATGCAAGCTCAAGCTGGTTCAAATCCTGCTTGTTCTCTCATCTTCAAAACTGGTTCAAGATATTTAACATCTGAAATCAAAACACTGACAAAATATTGCCTTAAAAGGGAAAATAAATTTAGGAGCAGACAACGAGCTAGATTCTCAGGTTTCTCTGCCAGGTCTACGATGAAGATGTTTCCCCAAAGCCACAAAGCAACGTGAATCCAAAATAAACATATCTAATCTAATCATTGGCAGTGATGCACTCAATTGCTTGCTTGCATATTCCAGTCATTGTTGCTTCAGGTCCATATACCTGCAAACGCAAATATAACCAACGGCAGAAAAAAGAAGCAAAGAAAACATAGACGCTGTTATCGTAATAACCTGCCATTGAAATTAGATCATTGAATGTTTCTGTAGAGGCTGTCTAGTATAAGTACTAAACAAGAACTGGATCTTACAAAATATTGTACTATGGTGGATCAAATGAAGTACAGTAAATGATGTACTGCCATATTGCTGATTTACCTCAATGGGGATCCCCCAGTCTTTCCCCAATGCTCTCATCTTCTCTAGGCCTTTCTGATAGTTTGGACCTCCTCTTCTCACAAACGTATGCATCCTTGCAGCCTTGAGTTTTGATTCCTGGCATAAATAATGTCACATTGCATATCAAATCAAACAAATTTGACAATAGACTGAAAAAAAAAGAAAGAAAGAGAAGTACCTTTTCCTTCAATGCCCGAATGATGCCACTGAATGTAGCAGCTACGTCTGTGAAATTTGCAATTCCCCCTCCAATGAGAAGGGCTCTTTTGCGCCCGTCAGGGTTTGCAGTTGCACACTATGAAATAGACCCACAGATGTGTATTCTCACCAAACAAGCATTACAATAAATTGTGTAGTTTTTAAGTTGTTTAATTCCGCTTGATTTATGGAAGGGCAACTCAAATTGGCTACAGGTGAAGGAGTCTCACATCTATTACAACTCTAGCATACTGCAGAACTTCGTCTTCATTGGGAGCTCCACTATATTCAGCATAGTTACCAAGCTCAGAAGCATAGCCCAAATCGCCAACCTGATATGATAGTCAGGAGATGAAAGAGGAACAAAACCAGAAAATATATTAACATTGTCCTAAGCATGTAGGATAACAACTGTACGGTATCTGCATAGATAACACTGGCGCCACCTCCTGCCACCATTGTCCAAATTCGCCCTTTTGGGTTTAGAATTGTGAATTTCAAAGAAGCACTAGTCTGTAAAAGGAATTAGATATCAGAAATTTCAGTTAAAATTTAAATGCAGCTGCTAGTAGTGTTTTTTTTGTCAAAGCAATTCTTGCTCTAACACACTCAAATGCAGCAGCAAGTAGTTGACAACTAAATATAACTCAAAAGAGCCACAAAATGCTGACCGGAAGTGGCAACTGAACTCTCCTTAATATTTCAGGACTAATTATTAAAGTACATGTTAAAAGTTCGACATACTAAGTTGGATTAGGGTCGATTAATTCTTAAAATAAACAGAAGTCTGTATGACATGTTATCCAGAGGCTTCATTATGCTTAAGATTTTTTGCAATAAAAAATGCGTATTATACCTTCTCATCAAGTCCATGAATAAACTTTTCCGAAGAACTTAATACTCTGCCAAATGGCAATGGAAACTCAATATTTCCCCACCTGCAAATAAAATTAACAAAACCACTTGTCTAGATATTCACATTCACTATGATGCTATCATGTATAGAACATTTTTTTAAAGACCAGCAGCCGTATGAGAAGAAACACACTTATTAAAATTCTTGAAAGCAGCAGTATCATCAAGCTCTCCTCTCATATCCAATGGATAAGGCTTTCCATCAACAAGGGTAAATGGATTCATTTCAAGAAAGGTAAAATCCAGATCTGGATAAACAATTAAAGTAAGTATTAATATTGAAAAATAATTAATTAAGAGAACAGAGGGGAGGATTCTATTTACCAGCAAATAAGCCAAACACAGCCTTGATAAATTCCTCTATTGTGGGTTTTATCTAAATCATTTTGACAAAATTCAAAGACAGCACTTAAAAGTTCAAAACTCAGCAAAAAAGAAGGGTATAATCATAGATTTTTTTACAGTAGTAATGGTTATTATTGAAAAAATTGCTTTGCAGAAAGTTAACTATTATAGTGAATAAATCAACACTTCGTAATTTTACCTCCAGTGGAAGAGTCGCAACAAGTGGTGCACATATTTGTGATGTAAAAGGCACATGAGTAGGAACAAAAACAGTTTTCACCTGAAAATAACATTGTTGAACCAAAAAGAAACTTCTTTATGCAATGGACGCAAGCTAATCTACACTTTACATTAGCAATTTTCACCTATCTCAGTCGTGATGTGCATTCAAATTCTGGCTACCAGCCTATTGATAGAGAAATGACCAAACTCGTCCATGGAGGGAATTTGATGGGGTAGGATAGAGATCATATATCAAGACCTCATTTTGTGGATGCCTGCTCTCTAGCAGGTCCTATTCTAAATTTTCATGCTTAACTTAAAAAAAATACCGTGGTCAGTGCATACTTTGTCCCAATTCTCTTCAATGTCAATTCCTCCACATTCTGAAAACCTTATTGTACATCCAAGTCTTTCTGACACAATAGACAGGTAAAACTCTTCCAAGTGTGGGATAAATGGTTCAACAATGAATGTGGTTACAGGACCCTTGCATCCTCCCATCTCCACCTATTAGATACAGTAAGGACATTTAATCAGCTACAGAAAAAATATATGAAAAATCAAAATTAGCGTCTTATGTAACTCGTACATGAAACAATGTCAAAATTATACCAGCAATAAGAAACTCTTACCTCTTTTCCAAGACGTTTCTTCACAAAGATGAAAACTTCAGCAAGGTCAAGATTAAGTCCAACAAGACCACTCTTCCCTCGCTTCCCGAACAGCATGTCAGGCTTTACAACAAGCTTCCCCGATGATAGCCACGTATCTTTGTCAGCTAGCTCATTTAAATCAGTCGATTCTGTCACCTAGTTCATCATGCAATAACATGAAGGAAGGTGGTAAGCGGGACACAAGCATAAAGTGTAAAATTGATATTTGATTAGATTAATCTAAAGTTCATTCTTCAAGGACTCCACTGAATGCAACAAGAAAATGACAAAAAGAGACTTGCTAAGGGCGTCTGGGTAGAATTTAAGAGTAAAATACTTCATATAATAACTTCAAGAGATAATGGACGAAGTGCCGATTCATTCCCAACAATTTCTACATTTCAAGTCCAAGAACTCAGCCGCCGCTTGCTCGTATAAATCAACCAATATGGTATAGCCCAAGTTTTAATGAATGCTCCCCACTTTAAACATGTTATAGCAATCAGCATGGTATAACTCGACACCGAAGCTTGTCTGAGTTCGGTCATAATTCATAATTCTGAATAACAAAAACTGTAATTTCAAAAAATTAATATCCAACGCCAAGAAAGGTAAGAAAAACCTGAGCAGACTTGATGCTTAAATCCATCCCATAAAGCCTTTTCAGATGCTCCATTAGCAACCTCTTGGAGTCGTACTCTCTGATCTTCTTCCTCGCCATACCAATGCAAAATTCAACTTGCCTGCAGAGAAGCTAAAAACCCACATCAAATTCACACATACAACCACGTCAAAAGATAAGTAATCGTCAAGACTGCTAGCAAACTGGCACAGCAGCAACAAAACCAAGAACATCCATAATAATATAAAAAAAAAAGCCATGACAAAACAAGTTAATCGTGCACACCTCGAAAAATAGAGGTGAGGTTGAACTGGAAATGAGACGACAATGGAAGTCAGTGGACTAGATGGGATCCAAGAAATTAAAAATGGTTTCTTTTATATATGGTTATCGATCTCTAATGTGGCATGCACCATGACATGAGCGGGGTCCACTCTCCTGCCTACCCTCCGACAATGAAAAAGGGCATGGATATTTCAGAAGACGTACAGAGATCCCGTTTGGGTCCACTTTTTACTTAATTTAGCGATATTCTTAAAGACGGCCTTACATAGCGGCAAAGCCACGGTTTCTTAATTACATCGAGTTGTGGTTGACTAAGTTTGCTTTCCTGTCTCTTAGTTCATAGATCGAGTCGAACATTAATTTGTTCGTATTTAGCTTATCCTTAAATTTGCATGTTTAGCCGAGCAGAACGTTCTTATCCCAAACACATTTCAACAGTTTACGAAGTAATTAATTTCAAATCAAGAAGTTGTTGGAGCATTAAAGCATAAGAAATATTCTAAGCATTTTAGTCCGCATATAAATTTAATGGAACAATCGTAACACTTACATAAGTTATAATTACAAAAACTTTGCTTGCCCCTAAAGTTCTTGCAACTCAGATAGACAAAACAATAGTCATTTTTTTAGTAAGGCAGAAAATTTCTTCAAGAACGTGGAATTAACATAACATTGCATATGGGTGAATTGGATCATCTACTAGCTAAAAGAATTTAAATAATCTAAATATTAGGCCAACACCGTATAAACAGATGAGCATCTGCTATGAAAAACTTGTGTTAGCGTGTAAGTCAGTCAACGTATAAATGTTAATACCACATACAACTCAAACGTATAGCCTAACTACTAATGGACATGCCTCAACATAAAAATGAAATCATCAAATAAATCAACATATTGGACTTCCTGATTTAGGCTCCTAATGGTCCTGCCTCAACATGAAACAAAATAACCAAATAAATCAACATCTTGGACTTCCTGATTTAGACTCTAAATACTCCTTTAAGTGGGTCATTAGCCAATTTGATAGACAACAATATATATTAATACCAAACAAAGTTGGTGAAGCGGCCATAGCGTCCAAAGAGAGTGAGATGATCATCATGCACCACCTAACAGAGCACGCAAATTGAACAAATATTTTACTAGTAGTAGCTTGCCAAGCTAAGAAAATGCATTTTGTAGTCAATGGACAAGTCTTGAGTGGTGGGGCAAGAAATGCAGAGGTCTCTGAACTATAAAGATTTTCTTACCAAAACCAAAGAGTTGCAGAGGGAAATGCAAATCAATTCTTCCTGCAAAGTGGCTCTCTCAACACAGTGTATATGACATGTAATCTTGTCCATCCAACAGAAGTAAGAGCGTCTGATTCGTTGGCAACCTTTCTCCATGAAAATAGGATAATATTGGCTGCAAGCAAACTGGTGTATCTCGTGACCGAGAAAATCAGACCAGGTACTATGATCACCAACATTTTAGCCTTGCAAACGTGACATATCCTGTGTGACCTCTGCCTTCAGTGCTTGGCCTGGTTATGATCTTTATTGAGGCACCCTTTTCCTTCCCATTCGTTGTTTCATTCAAAGGATGATGCTTTCTCTTGCAAGGTAAAGAAGAATCAATTGAACCAGCCTCATCTTCCCCGCCAGATAAAACTCTCCCTTCTTTGATTTCATGTGCCCGAAGAAGAACCTCAAACGTCCTTATATCTACAAAGGAGTACAAATATTGGTCATTACTCATTAAATAACATGCATGATGGGTATCCACAGCATTAGAGACAGAATCCTAAAAAAAAACAATTTCCTCATAACTGGTTAGGATCCATTCAATATCTGTAGACTACAAATACTCAACTCAGTAGCATTAATATTAGTTGCAAACAGAATGAATCATATATGGCTTAGATTCCCTGTAACTGCGAAAGTATGCAGCCAAGGTTGATAATGGGCAAAGGAATCCAGGAACTGCTATCGGCAGTTAATACCTCAATACGTTACCTGTATACATTGATCGGAGAGTCTCACATGACCTTTGAACTTGTTCAATACAAGGAGAAAACGAACAAATGACTCCATCAGGCTTCAACACTTTTGCAGCAGAAGGAATAGCCAGCCAGGGTTCAGCTAGATCAAAGAACACAGAGTCTGCTCGATTGTAAAACTCATCAGGAAATCCATTGCCTTGAATGTCTCGAACAGCTACAGTAACTAACTCACTCAAACCAGTTCTGTCAAAATCATCCCCGTTAAGATGTGCACATATCAAATAAAAAGAGCCAAATAGAATTGAGGCTTGAGTAACAGAAAAAGAGCACCAAATTAGTTAATAATCTGCTTTTTATTTATTGACAATCAAATTCAAAAGATAGAAAAAAAAGTTAAATAAGTAATACTATGTAAGGTGGCCCGCTGCTCATGGAAATCAAAAGTATAGACATGACCACAAGGTGCCACAGCCCTTGCAATAGATATGGTGAGGGAGCCACTTCCAGTGGCAGACACAAGAACCACACAACCGGGAACAAGTTCCAGGAATGAAATAACGAAACTGATATCAGCAATGTACAGAATCTGGGTCCTGTGACTCAGAACCAATGTCCACAGCTCAGGTGTTGGGGGCCAGCAGGTAAACAAACTTACCCTTGCTGCTCAATACTTTTGAACCAAATGGCTTGCCAATCCAGTCAGAATGTTTAAAGACACCATACCGATTCTGCAGCACAGAATCTGTACACACACTCACTGCCTTCATGTTATCATGCCTCTCATAAACAATAACAATATCTCCCTCATTGATTGAGAGTTGGAAACAATTCTTCTTCTCATTGGAGATTGACAACACCGTGAATTGGTAGTGAGATAGTGAATCTGATTTACACAATTAAAGTAGATTCACAGCATAAATAGTATTTCGCTCTAAATCTACTACGAATTTGTTTGCACTTGTAAGCAAGTTAAAGCTGTAAAATTGTTGTAAATCGATTGAACATGTTCGTGAGTTTAGTTGCAATTCGAAGTGAATAATTATATACTAATAAAGTTCATATAATTTATTAAATTTAATTATTGCATTCAAGCTCATATCAAGATTATTTACATATTAAACTAATAAATTGATAATATCAGTGAGCAAATCAGGATAAAAATATCCAACAGCTTTTGTGTTCGACATTATAAAGTACAAAATAAAAAAAGACAACTCTCAACATGTTTATCACAAACATCAAACATAAAGAGTTAACATATTCAATTATCGATTGTCCCACACTAAGTAAGAATTTCATCCCGATACCATGAAGCACAATCTTCAAGTTTGCATAACCCACATCGACGAGATAATTTTTACCTAACTAAAATAATCACCATAGAACATCAAAACATATTACCAATAAATATTGACGACAAAAGATGACATGAACAACAATATTCACAACCATAAAATATGCAAATATCTACATCATTAAAATTATAATAAAAGTATTTATATTTATGATGCAAGTGCACTAAATGCAATATACATAAACATATATACATAAATACAAATATATATATATATATATATATATATATATATATTAGACACACACTCATTGATGACTTAAACAAAAATAAACAAACACATACTAAAAGATAGTTATGGAAAATATATTTATACAAAGAGGAGAAGAGATTATCCACATAAAAAAAATAACTTTTCAGATTTAATCTATGGCTATAATTTAAGCATTTATTAAAAACACACATAAAAACAAATTTAAAATATAATAACAAATCAGTTATCTATAACAAAGATATAAAATATATGAAGTAAATATAATGGAAGAAAATTCGTCATCCTTCCCCCAACTCAACTAGGTCGCCATGAGTGGGACTCTGACCATAACATAATCGACAGATCCAAGAAGTGCTCCTACAAATAAAAGGAGTTCGAATATATATTGATTTCGCTTGAAAGGTTATGAAGCGATTGACAAGTCCAATCCCAATATCCTGGTTTCGGGCAGCAATGCACCGTGGACCCATATATATGTCATATGCTAATACATGACCAATTAGTCTTTGGATCCAAATTTTAAGTTTGGTAAGAAAAAACATTTTTTTTATTTGCGAAAATATGGTGGAAAAGATATTACCTTCTTTGGGGGCGTCCAATCTGAGTTCCAAGTTAAGTTAAAATCCAAACTCCATGGGCTAGAATCTGTGAATCCTACATGAAACATCCTGTCAACACAACTTACACCCACATTCATTCGTGCTCTCCCTAGCACATTAATATGTTTTATTGACGGACATTGTGCAAATCAATTTCACAGTCTCACGAACCCTCTCTAACACAAAAACTCTATCTTGGAAAAAATCAAACACCCAGGTCTAGCAGCAAACGAATCCTTAATCGTTGAAATAAAAAAAATAATATGAATCAATCCTCACCGAATAAACAAAAATAACTAAAGAGTCGCTTGCAAGAAATGAATCAAGGCGATGACAAGAGAAGAAAGGGACGACTATGATGATGGGAGAGTTGAGAGAGGGAGGCCGTGGAGGAGGCAGCGACGACGGCTGCTGCACCCTGGCCGTGAAGAGATGGAGACGGCGACGGCGGTGGCAGGAGACGGCGTTAGGACAGTTTTCGGTTATATTTTAGGATTGCTTAAACGGATTGAATCGAACCTAGTCAGAAGCAAAAATAGGATAGCCCCATGACCTTTTTTTAACATGGTAAATGAATTTTTAATAATGAATGTAATTGTTTAAGGATAGTTTCTATCAAGAGGTTTCTTTTAAAAAAAAAGTGAAGATAGTTTTTTATATGACCTGGGCAAAAGAATTGGATAAATTATAATTATTAAAAATTTTAAATACATGATTACTTGATTAAATGAAAATTAAATTTAATATAATTTTTTGGGTCAGGCCACAAATAGGAGGGGTTGGTGGCGGATGTGTCCTACCCAGGGTTACCCATGCCCCCAAACTATCTATGGCTATTGTCACAGGCCTGTTTAATGGTAAAATTTTTCGTTCCCCAAAAGGCACCGTGATGGTATATTTCCCTCTTGAAAACACTTAGCCAACCACCAACTACCGCAATATGGATCAACTCCTGGAAGCAAACTCGAAACACCACACATGTGTTCGGTCACAATGCCGAATATCGTGGTTACCAATCAAAGTACCGGAATTCAACTCCACCCGATACCGCAACTCGTACCAGCCCTTCGCTCGATCACACCGTGCTCGACTCCACAAGCACCGATAACGTTGTATTAATGGGCGACGGTTTGATGATACAAGAAGGAAGTTCTGTAAAAGCAATAGGACGAATTGCTCAAATACCGGTGAGTGAGGCTTATTTGGGGCGTGTTATAAATGCTCTCGCTCCATTGATGGGAGAGGTGAAATTTCTGCTTCTGAATCTAGGTTAATTGAATCTCCTGCTCCGGGCATTATTTCAAGACGTTCCGTATATGAGCCTCTTCAAACAGGTCTTATTGCTATTGATTCGATCATCCCTACAGGACATGGCCAACGAGAATTAATTATTGGGGACAAACAGACTGGAAAAACAGCAGTAGCCACAGATACTATTCTTAATTAAAAAGTGCAAAATGTAATATGTGTTTATGTAGCTATTGGTCAAAAAGCATCCTCCATGGCTCAGGTAGTGACTACTTTCCAGGAGCAAGGGACAATTTATACAGTGCTCTCGGATCCCGCTATTCGTAGTGAGACGTTGTCCTGAGAACCAAGTAGCACCAAGCTGCCCGACCACTCCGAATACCGGTATCGCACTCGGAATCGTGCCGTCTGTCCCTTGTTCGTCTTGGTAATCAATTCACACAACTAATTCCTTGCAAACTTCGACCATGACCTGGAAACAGAAGTCCCCCGTTTACAAACGACGATCAACAAACAAAACTACAGATTTACGGGAAACAAGTCTCAACCTTATATTATCAAATAAATAAAATGATTACAAGCACTCTACTCTTTTTTTAAGCACTTGCTCGGCTAGTGGACAGTCCCCACTGCCTAGCCCCAATGCTCACCATTCACACGGGATTAACACGATTACTTCCCACAAGCAATCAAACACAACCCTCAAGTCGTCTCCTAAAGATCGACCCGGTTATTTGCAATTCTATCAAACAAGACAAAGCACGTAAGGTTGTTTCACAATGTGTACCTTGATTCCGGCAGATCACCAATGGAATTCCAGTCCTTCCCAAAAGCATTGGCTGCAGCAACTCCACCGTTCTCCTTCTCTCTCGGTTGTCTTCCCAAAAGACTTCATGCTGTACTCACAAAATTTGTCCTCCTTTTTCTAGGACCTCCTTTCCCAGCTTCAATCCTCCATGTATATATCTCCAATCCAGAAGATACACCCAAGATCTGATAACCATCCCCTCATGTTTATCTGATCTCCAAGGTTAGCTGCAAGATCTTCTCCATCCTTATCTCCAAGGACTTCATGTTAATCTTTGAACCAAGTTAGCCAGATGTCCCAATCCACCTGGTCGGACCCTGGCACACACACTGCCAGCCACAAACCTCCCTTCAGGGTCCTAGCAGCAAATCCCTACTTTTTAGGAGTAATCCCTACTTTTTAGGAATGCGTATAGGAATTCGAGTCCAGCTCCACACACCGGCACTCGGACATTGTTGGAACTGAGTACCACTCCAAATCCCTGAAGAACTCCCACTATTGCTAGAATTCCTAGTACCGCTAGGATTCCCAATCTACTGCTATCCTGTACCGCAATGCTGTCCCGATCACGCCCCTGCGCTCCCATACCGCTCCTGAGTACCGCTCCAAATATCGGTACGTGCTACCGCTATTTGGCTCGGCACGCTCATGCCGTCGCCCAATACCGCTATTCGTAGCGGTACTGCAGTTCGCCCATGCCGACACCCTGTTCCTCTATTTGGACCGGAACTGCTGTCTCAGCATCACGCTTAGTACTCCAGGGTTTACTCGGTATGCAGCTCGATAGGTTGATCAGTAAATTAATCAGTACGCTCGGTTGCTCCTCAACCTCGCTCGACCGATACAAATTCCGACATGCACCAACCTAAGGTTTCTCGGTCACCAATATAGCAACATGCTTGGTATACCAAATACCGCACATATGCTGATATCCAGTGCCATCAACTGGCAGCACTATGCACCATGGTTCAACCTGTAACTAAAACACGGGTTAGCCTCTGTATGTTGTTTCCATCACTCGGATAAGCACCACTACCCTCATGGACGCTGGAACACTAGGAATAACACCCTAAATCCTAGCTCCCGGTTACGCCCATGGCTTAAGGCTGTAATAGCTACCACCGTCACTCGTCCAACTCTACCGTAAGGTTGGCCACCTTAGGTCAGGTTAAATGCTAGTCAATTTTTGGATTTTTTTTCTAAAAAATAAGAAAGGAAAATATCGCATATAGCCGAGTTTTAATATGTTTTATAACAAATAATTAAAATTTTAAAATATTATCATAGCTAGATCTCAATTTTTTATTTCACATATAACCAATTCATATATTTTAAATGTATTTGGCTCATAATATTTATTATATTAACATAAATATCCTTAATCTATTTTCAAAATTTTTAAAACATATTTTACTTTTATTTTATATGATGAATGATATTTCATTTAAAAAAAATATTCATAATAAAAATATATTAGATCAAACAAAATGTTTAGTTTCAAATAAAATATAGAAATTTCAAACACCCAAAAATATATTTTATTTTATTTTGATAGTCCAATATTCAATTTATTTTTTATGGTTCCAAATTCAATAAAAAATATTTTACATTTTAGCTCATCTATAATATAATTTTAGAGTATATTTATCATTTATTAGTCTATGTATAGATATAAAGTTAGTAAAATTCATAATTTTTATTTATTATCTACTTTGGTATTAATAAAAATAAATTTTATAAGTATTTTCGTCATTAATTGAAAAATGATAGAATTTGGTTATCATAGGTATAAATGATTTAAAAATAGTCATATCTTATATAACTTTATAAACTTGGCGTTTTTTGGGAAAAAAACTTTGAAATCTAACTATTTATAATATTTTCCCAAATAAGAATGACTTGGGTTGGGTTGATATTTTTTAGTGACAGGGTCAATTATATTAGTTTTTTTTGGTTAAAAACCAAAACATAGAGGATTGTTTTATCATTATTGAAAACATTTTTCCATTTCCTACCTGTAATTTATTTAAAAAATCTCCCTTTTCTATAAAAAATTATATTTTTAATAGTTTTAAGATATTAATTACTGATAAGAAATTAAATTTGATTTTATTTTGTTTATATTAAGAAAAAAATAACACAAAACCCTTGCAAAATTTCGTAGGAAAATATATTAACTATAAAGTGTTGAACCAAATGCGCCATATAGTTAAGCCGTAAGGGGTGGTTGTGGGGTTCAAAGTGTAATAACTTATAAAGAACAATTAAAAATTTTAAAGGATAAATATTGGCGTGCATCTTAATACCCTTTTGACGAGTCTTCCAACCTTATTCTCTCCAAAGTTTTTCGGTAAATTTGAACTCATAATATCTTTCATCAATTATGGGTTTAGAGCTCTATGTCGAAATCTTGGAGTTAAAAGGGATTTATGTTTCTATATGCCGGTGGTAGTGACGACCACGTTACTTGAGCCAACCATATTTCAGCTTGTATAATATAATGAAGATGACCTTTTTTAAGACAAAGCAAGTCAAGCAAAAATGCTAGACTGCTCGTTAGCTTCTAAGAAGGCAAACATCGGAGGGAACAACAGTAGCAAGGATAGTGTTGGGTTAATTTTACATTAGTCATGAATGGTATTGGTGGGTGTTGGTGATTTATTTATATACTAATGAAAAAAAATTATTTCTTAAACTAGTTTTTGGATTAAGAAAGATTTATAAAACATGTTTCAAGTCCTTTTTGAGAGCCCACAAAGCTCAACAGTGATATCAAAGCCTCGTTGATTTTTATCATTTTGGAGTCTTTTAAAATTTTACTATACCATGTGGACCTAACATGTGTGAAGAGGAGATGATTTGGATATATCAGTCAGTTCAAATTAGAGTCTCCTAAAACTTTACTATAGCATTTGGACTTAACATATATGTGGGGAGATAATTTGAATGATATGATGTGTTAGAGGAGAATTGTTTGGTTAATCCTACATGTGAATGATGTTGGTGACTTGTTTATAAGTTAATGAGAAACTTTATTCATTAAGCTAGATTTTGGATTAAGAGAAACCTATCAAACTTGTTTCAAGTCTCTTTTAGAGGCTCATATGGCCCAACAGTGATATCAAAACCTGATTAATTTTGGTATTGTCTCGATTTACCTTATGGTATATCAACCAACCCGAATTAGAATTTCCTTGAATTTCACTATAACATGTAAACCTAACATGTGCGAGAGAGAGATCATTTGGATCGTATCATGTATGAGGGAGGAAATTATTATGCTAATCCCACATCATTCGTGAATGGTGTTGGGGACTTGTTTATAGGCTAATGAAATATTCTTATTCTTTAAACTAGCTTTTAAATTAAGAGAAGCATATGAAACCTATTTTAAGTCCCTTTTGGGGGTTTATAGGGCCTAAAAATGGTATTAGAGTCTGTTTGTATGTTACTATAATATGTGGACCTAAGAAAATTATTGGGTTAATCTCACATCAGTCGTGAATGATATTTATGATTTGTTTATAGGGTAATGAGAAAACTTTAATTATTAAGCTAACTTTTGGATTAAAAAAAGCTTATAAAACTTGTTTCAAGTCTCTTTTGGGGCCAACAATGCTGGAAAATTTGTCCTCCGACTCTTAGTGCAGTTGGGTAATTGATATCTTCTATTTGTGTCTTATAGATTCGCATAAGAGTCAAGGGGCGCGTTCATTTTGGGTTTGTGAAAAACTGCAAATTAATAGCAATGATTAAGCCTTCATCAAACTCTAGCATCTCTCTCTATTTTAGAACATAAGAATCGAAATAAGTTCTTACTAACTACAAAACAGGGTCTAACTCAGGCATGCTCTACGACACTAGTTTGGCTTTGATTTTACAGGTTATCATAGTTGTGTTCACTTTTATTGGCTACAAAGCAGAGTTGTTGTTGGGCTTATCCCACATCGGTCGTATAAAGTGTTAATAACTTGTACATAAGTTAATGAAAAACCCATTCTTTAAGTTAATTTTTGGATTAAGAGAGGCCCGTGACACCTATTTCAAGTCGTTTCGGGGCCCAAAAGGCTTAACATTGGTATCAGAACTTGGTTGGGGCTGAAAGGGCCCAAGAAGCAATATCAGAGCCATGTGGGCTTTGGTGTTTACCTACGCCGATTGTCGGAGTCTCCTTCGTGGTTTTCGCATGATGATTTAAGAGGAGGGGAGTTTGTTAGGCGGTGATAATTTCGGAGACACCCTATGTGTGAGGGTTGTCAGAGTCTCCTTCGTAGTTTTTCGAGGACACCCTATGTGTGAAGATTGCTGGAGTCTCCTTCGTAATTTTCGCCTGATGATTTATGGGGAGAGGAGTTTGCCAAGAAATGATAGTTTCGGGGACGTCCTATGTGTAAAAGGGAATTGTTGTGTTTATCCCCTGTCATCGGGGACACCCTATGTGTAAAGGGGAATTGTTGTGTTTATCCCATATCGATCGCGGAAGGTGTTAGTGACTTGTATATAGGTTAATGGGAAAACCTTATTCCTTAAGTTAACTCCTTTATAGTTTTCAACTGATAATTTAAGGGGAGGGGAGTTTGTCATGAGTTGATAGTTTCGAGGATGCCCTATGAGGGTTGTTAGGCTAATGGGAAAACCTTATTCCTTAAGTTAACTTCTGGATTAAAAGATGTCTCATAACACTTATTACAAGTTACTTTTCGGAGCCAAATGACTTAACAATGGTATCAGAACATGGTTGGGGCTCAAAGGGCTCAAGAGCTGTTATGTTAATTAGTTCGCGAGTATGTTTGTAGGATATGATTGAAATGCAATAGACGTCCATATTAGTATTAATATTGTTGCATCCGTAAGTCAGTTTGCACAAGTATATATTATCACATATGGGATGCTTGAAGTAGCTATATCTTCAGTTTCCACTGACATGAAAATAGAGTTAGTCGTTCCCATTAATATAGAAAAGTAGCTTCAAGGTTTTTTAGGGACTTCCCTTCTGAACGTAGCTTCTCCTCGTGTGACTTGAAAGGTGTTACATTAATCCAGTTCGGCTTAATTCTACTTCACTTTCGCATCAACCCAACGACGGCCGGAAGAACCACCTACATTGTTCATATGGACAAATCAGCCATGCCGAAGGCCTTCTCCGGCCAAAAAGTTGGTACTCTTCCATCATCCAATCCATACATTCCACATCCACATTAACCTCAAAGCCAACATTAGTCTACACCTATGACAACGTCCTCCACAGCTTCACTGCTTTCCTTTCTCCGGCAGAGTTGGACACCCTCCGGGGTCGCCGGGCTTTGTATATGCCTACCCAGATAGAGATGTTACAGTTGACACTACATACACATCTCAATTTCTATCCTTAAACACAGAGTACGGCCTATGGCCTGCAGCTGATATGGGCAGAGATATTATCGTGGGGGTGATCGACACCGGCGTCTGGCCGGAGAGCAAGAGCTGTTGGGCCCTTCGGGCCCCAAAATGACTTACAACAGGTTCATGAGCCTCTCTTAATCCAAAAGCTAGCTTTAGAATTAAGGCTTTCCCATTAGCCTATATACAAGTCACCGGTTACCTCCAAATGGGATGTAGGATTAACCCAACAATTCTCCCCTTCACACATCACAACACCCGAATCATCTCCCCCTCACCACATGTGGAGGTAACATGTCTTGGTGAGGTTCCAGATGACACCAATTCGGGCCAACTTCAGACAGACCGACAAATCGGGAGACACAAATTCGGACCGGCCGACAAATCGTGTGGCTAATTGAGGCAATACCAAAATCAGCCTTGGCTCTGATACCAATTGTTGTGAAAAACGCGTAAATTTCACCAAAGATAACTAGTTCACTGTGAGAACTATTACCTAGATGACAAACGTGAAAACTATTGTACTAAATAATTACCCCAAGATAAAATTCCCAAGAAAGTTGGTGGGACAAGATAGTCCGCTTAAAAACCAACTCCTAGACAGCATTTTATCAAGACAAGTAATATAAATAGCACAATAATTAACACCAACTATACCCGACAATAACTATTAAATAGACAAGAAAAGAACAAGAATAAACACCAGAATTTAACGAGGTTCGGCAATTGCCTACGTCCTCGGACACTACCAAAATAATATTTCACTAAAGAGAAATATTATAAAGAGAGAAAGAATTACCGATGGTAGAAAAGACAATTACTACCGGTAGAAAGGGGAGTAGGTAATTCGAGATTACCCTTTGGGATGAAAACTAAAGAGGGGGGAGGAGTCCTTATATAGAGTGGGAACTCCTCCCAATCCCATCCCACTTTAGATGTTGGATTATGACACCCACATACAACAATTCTCCACCTTGGCAAAATCCCATACAATTCTCTCACAAAATCAACTTTCAGTAGTGTCTGCAAATTCCAGCTTTCAATTTGTAACAATATTGACCAAATCTAAACAATGTTTAAACTTGACCCCAGTTACCACTTTTGTCAACATATCAGCAGGGTTCTCAGTGGTCGGAATCTTCTGGATTATGACTCCACCTTCTTCTAAAATCTCTCGAACAAAATGATATCGGACGTCGATGTGCTTCGTCCTTCAATGGTAAACCTGATTCTTTGCTAAATGAATAGCACTCTGACTGTCACAATGCACTTTAATGTGCTTTTGTTTCATTCCTAGTTCACCCAGCAACCCTTGAAGCCAAATTGCCTCTTTTACAACCTCTGTAATTGCCATGTACTCTGCTTTTGTAGTAGACAAAGCCACTGTTGACTGTAAGGTAGACTTCCAACTTACTGGTGCTCTTGCAATAGTAAACACATAACCAGTAGTTGACCGTCGCTTGTCCAAATCACCAGCGTAGTCAGAATCACAATACCCAATCACACACTGACCATCTTTATCTTCCTGCTGAAATACTAGTCCAACATCTAAGGTATTCAGAATATACCTTAGAATCCATTTCACAGCTTGCCAATGCTCCTTTCCAGTATCATGCATATACCTGCTCACAACCCCAACTGCCTGTGAAATATCCGGCCTCGAGCATACCATTGCATACATCAAGCTACCAACAGCATTTGCATACGGTACTTTTGTCATGTATTCCCGTTCTACATCATTCTTTGGTGACATGGAACCACTAATCTTGAAATGAGGAGCAAATGGTGTACTAACTGGTTTTGACTTCTTATTTATGCCAAAACGTTTTAGTACTTTCCTCAGATATTCCTTCTGAGACAAACAAAGCCTCCCCAATTTCCTGTTTCTAGATATCTCCATACCAAGAATCTTCTTTGCTTCACCAAGATCCTTCATCTCAAACTCCCTATTCAATTGAGTCTTTA
>JAVDBV010008375.1:6184-29294 GCA_032619315.1 Piper longum
CGCCACCCCCCCCCCCCCCCCCCCCCCCCCCCAGCAGGAAGCATTGACAAAGTAACTAAAGCAGCTCATTTTTCTCACTATTCACATTGCAATGATGAGCATTTCTTTTTTAACGTCCGTGTAGCACCACTCTTATCTTCTCCATCAATCCTTCAAACAATCTACATAAACCATCCTCATAATAACAAGCATCCAATCATTCACAGTAAACCAACATCTATCATTGCAAGAAGCATCCACACATCACAAGCATCTATGCATTCACAATTATACCATTATTGCTAGCCCTTAGGGTTTCCTTGGCATTAACAACAGCGCGCTGGAGGTGGTCGGGGTTGAGGGAGTCGAGACCGCCAGGCTCCTGCAATTTCCGCTCGAGGAACTTGGCCAGCGCCGCGGCCTTGTTCGTCGCCACCGGGCCCCCCGGATGAGCCAACCTTTTTCCAAGTCCCACACCCAAATCAATCGGTAAGCCACACAAAACACATGATCTGAATCCAAAATCAACAAAGCAGAAGACGAAGGCGAAGAAGAAGAAGATAGTCTTCACTCACCGTAACGGTTTGGGGTGGAAGTGGGAAGGAGGAGGGAGAGGAGCAAAGCGGCTGCCCCGGAGCGCTCGCCGGTCGGCCTCCGAGAGAGAGTCGTCGTCTCCGCCGGCGCCGGCGGCCGTCGTCTTCACCATCGCCGGGTCTCCAACCAAGGCGCACCACCCTATCGCTGTATAATTTTCGTAAAACCACACCCCCATTGTGATCCATATAATACACTAATTACTCCTTCAATCATAGAGTTAATTATCTTCTCTAAATTGAATTTTCTGTTCTAAGTTATAACACTCTTTAATCGTAAACTTCAATACAAGACGCACTTTTACAATATAAAAGCTCTCCAATTATTATAAACTAGGTTTGCGATTCGCAAATGTCGAGTAGATAGTTGTTTTAGAAAAAGATTTGCCAAATTACCTAGAGTTTAAATATTAATTACCGTTATTTTTTAAAAAAATTTAAATTATGATAATTTACATTGAGTAATTAAGGGGTTCCGAGTAGAAGGAAGTTCGGTGTAGCAAGCGCTACGACAAATCTTTTCCGGATGATTTTGGAGCCAAAGTCCCCAATACAGGTGACAATAGCAAAAAAAATGTAGTGATTGCAAATTATTTTTAGTAATTAATAATGCTTTGTAGCCCATAAAATAGTTTTATTTTCGAGATAAGTTTGTTAAGAAAAATTTACAGAAAGGGAAGGCCTTCCTCAAACATGAGGTTATGCAATGAAAAAAAACATACATAAACATTCATAGATCAGAAAGGCAACAAGAAAAAGCATCTACCCTAATTGCAGACTGAATTACTTCTTAAACAAGCCCTATGATTACAAGGTTACCACATTGAAGTCACCCACTAGCTCCTGACCATAATTTACGATGGGAACAACAACGAAAAAAGAGAGAAGAAAGTAGCAATCATACAGAATAGATCATGCCAACCTCAATTAGACTAATGTGTGGGATATTCAAGGCCACCGAAGGACCTCTGCAGTTCTTCCGAAGAAAGGAATACGCAACATCGATAGTAAACTTCTTTATGAATGAGGAGCTTTTCATAGCTTTGATGTACGAATGGCCCATGACATAGGTAACTCCGGCATGCTTTGCTTCGATTAGCTCGGCGAGCTCCTCCTGTACTTGTGGGTCCATTTGTGGTGTGTTCGGTAGCTCAAAGCGTACACGCCTCCTACGACTGACCTCTGGGGATTCTTGCTCGTAGAGTGACTTGAGACTTTGAAGTGTTGCAGACTTGCTACTTCTGATATTCGTGTCTTCCCAAGATCCATCATCCTTAGTTTCAGTCATGATTAACCTGGTACCAAATTTATCAGAAGAACGCACAACTGCCATTCGTCCATCGATAGATCCCTCCGTGCTGCTCGATTGATTTTCCTCTGCCTCCATCTGTATAAATTCCGCAATACTCATGACCAGTTGGTTCTCAAAGTCATCGTCGTCTTTGCGCAAATCTTTGTACCCATATCTTATGATGCACCGATACATTCTGTAGGATCGTGGACCAACACGACCCACTAAATACCTCTCGTCTGGCGACACATGAGGCACAGGTACTGACTTCACGCAGACAAAAACAAGCACCTGATGAAAAGCAGGAAGATTCGTCACAAAGTGGGAGAAAATGGCAGGAACTCCAGTGACCAATTCTGTGTAGATGAGTCCCAGGCCTGGAACCCTGACGATACCAAGGCTGGGGCCAAGAGTAAGAATCCATTTCATGGATACCCTGTTTTGCAAGTCATATAGATACTTACGTCTGGTTCCATAGTGCCAAACATACATGATGGCCATAAAGAATACTGAAAGGACAAGAGGGGCCCAACCGCCCTGAAGAACTTTCATGATTGCAGAAGACAAGTAGAGGGCCTCAATCAGCCCAAAGAATAAGAGGAACCCTAAAGCATAGAGCAAGTACTTATGCCATACAAAGACAATCACCAATGCCATTAGGAATGTGGTCACGAACATCACAGCCATACAAGCAATGCCTGGTAAAACATAAGCAGGGTTATTAATGAAACAGTGAGTAAAAACTAAACAGGGACAAAGCAAAAAACTCACCATAAGCATTTCCTATAGGGATTGTGTCTCGAAAACCAATTGTCACGGCCAGACAGAGTACCATAAGAATCCAATTAATCTCTGGGATATAGATCTGACCACGGATCCACCTTGATGTATGAACAATTTTGACACGTGGGAAACAACCCAAAGAGTGACACTGCTTGATTATTGAAAATGTAGCTGAGATCACAGCTTGACTGCCAACAATGGCCGCCAAAGTCGCAATAACAAACATTGGCCAGAAAACAGGGCCTAGGAAAGGGAACAGAAAAATGAGAAAAAATTACATACACTTGGATATTGAACGCCACAGCTTCACAACTTACTAGGAATCGATTCATAGAAGCTTGTAGGAATAGCAGAAAGGTTCTTAGAGAGAAAAGCTGCCTGCCCCATGTACTGTAACACTAAACATGGATAAACCATCGCGGCAAAAGCTAGCTGTGAATACAAAGAACAGTTATTTGTTATTATAAAGGATTTTAGTAACAGGTTCTAACGGTACAAATGCTGAGTGTAGTCAGCAAAACACGAAGCAACATTCTATTTAGAGCTTTATGAGAGTGCAAAGTATAAATAATTTTGCCCTCCTGTTTTTCTCCTTGTAATGAGATTTTCACTATTGCACACAAACACTGAATTACCAATCATCAATGCTTAGCTAACTCTAATCAAAGCATAAACAATCAGTCAGAATCAAGAAAATGCGTCAAAAGAAATTCCAAAATATAGTAAGATGAAAGATGTTGTATCAAAACTTTTACCCGACTCCAACCTAGCATAGAGTGGAAGGAGAAGAAGATATCGTACCAAACTTTCAAAAATTAACACGAGACTTTCAAAGAAAAAGCCCATAAATGAACCCTACAAATACAAGGGTTAAGCTGGCTTATCAGCCTACCTCAGAAACCTTAAAATGTGGGAATTTAAATCGAAGGCCTGACAGCGAGTGCGGATACAAGCATCAAGTCACGACAACTATAGCCATTAAAATCAAAAGTGTGATTAAAGTAAATGTTAAATGGATGGGTCCTTTTCCTAAAGGCTTGAGCTCTTAGATTATCTAGTTCAATCATCTAAATTTACAAGGTACCATAGCCAAAGAATGTGTCCCAAAAGGAATATAATTTTGCCTGCTTGATATTTGTACATTTTTGCCCCATGTTTGTCCTTGTGCTAAGCCTTAAAATTAGCTACCATGTAAGGGCATTGACGTAAACTATCAGACAGTTTTTTTTCCTACCAGCTTGAGCTTTTGTGTAAGTGGTGAAAGGGTTACAAGCTAAACAGCGTAATATCAAACTTTAATCTATTGTAGACACTATACATTAAATATTCCATCAAACATAGGGCACCAGGCTTGCTATTTTTGGGTTCATCCCAACAAATCTACCTTCGAGAAATTCCTCTTAACCAAAGCTAAAAACTTATCATTAATGGAAGAGATATGGAGGGTACATTATGCCCAAAAGTGATTCACAACCACTCCTCATGAGATGCATCCATCCCCCTCCATTGGTCCTTAAATAGGGCCACCCAAACTATGGATTTGATACAAGCAGCATAAGTACTTGACTTATATCTTACCCTTATAGACGCAGCAGAGAAGTGACCCAGGTCGGCAAACATTGCCTCAGTACCTAAGAATTTCAAATTGTTATAATCAAACGCGGATAGCAATGTTAAATAACAGCTTTATATCCACAATTCAGAAAATCAAATCGTATATACACCTGTAATAGATAGAAGTATTCCGCCAAGAGATATCCAACCATCTTTACCAGTTGCCTTGAAAAATGTATAGATATAGGTTGGTGAGAGGGCACGATATACTGAAGAATTCCAAGTGACAATGTCGTATATCCCAACAGCAGCAATGCTTGTGAGCCAGATAATTACAACAGGTGCAAACAAGAACGAAACTTTGTGTGTACCACAATGTTGCAGAGCAAAAAGCCCGACCAAGACAACACATGCAATAATCACAACTGCTCCTGCATTAAGAAACCAACAAAGTCAAACGGGATCAACGTATTCATAAAAATGACATTCATAAACAACCATCCTACCTCAGAAGCATTATCTTCAAAGAGCATACATATTAGATACTAGAAGGTTCTAACACAATGATTAAGAAATGTATTGCTTTCCAACAATATAGAGAAAAAAATACTTTTACTTTCAAAGAGGAGATGCCTGGACACTTAAATTACTGTAATCACCGCATTTATTAAATGGGGAGTATATGAGTGGCGACGACTTCAGAACTGATTTTCACCATCTAGTCTAGGCTATTCACATTACTAGTTTTATTTACAATTCCAGTTTCTCAATCCTTCAACAATGAAAATATCAACTCAGTTTGTTTACCAAAACAAAAAAACTAAAGCCAGACTTTGCCTACATAAACTCAGAAATACTTGACCGTTTCATCTATAGCACATCAATGGTTATAGTATGAATTTTTATTAAAAAACTTTAGCCTTTCCCGTAGTTTATATGATTTAATACACCCAAAACACCATAATTATCGATCTCTAAAAACTCACAAAAACTTCTCTGCAATATCTGTGTCTTCAGCTTGTTGAAATGGAAACCCACAAGGAAATGGATTTGACCAATGTCTTGATAATTTTTCAAGAAATCGCCAGGATAGTTCAGAAAAAAATAAGAGAATTTCAGATTATCAACAACAAAGCTCACTTTTTTTGAAAAAAAAATCAATGTTTCAAGCATCAATTGAAGGAAGAACGGTAAAACATTAATAACACGGGCAAAGGCAATAGAGCATCATCAAGAAAAGGATTAAAAAAAAACATATTTTAAGTACAAAATCAGGAAACATTAGTAATAGTATAAAAATCTCTCCATATATATCCAAACTAGATGGCCATGCTAAACTTTATCAAACCCCAACATTGCAAAATTTGCTTACCATGGCAACATTTTACAATTGTCTCGGCACTCAATCAAATACAGAAAAATTTTTATCCAAAATATCACACCAGTAAATGTTGTCGGCTTCACTTAAATAAATTACTAAAAATCGCCCTTAAAACTATCACATACAACACAATAGTCTTCCAGATCATTATAGAAAAACATAAAACTATGATCACTTTTATCTGGAATTAAATTTCCAAACCTACTTCTAGCATTTAGGCATCATTCTTACTAGATATACTGCAAAAGAGCCACAATTTTCCTTACCACCCTGAAAATTTTTTGCACGAACTTGGAGCCCCGAGATAGATGAAAGAACTGCATATGCCATACATTTAATGATTAGAAATCAAGTAGGCAGTTTATGACCTATGTTTAGTTCGTATTACAAAAAGAAGTTGGCAACAACGTAATTCCAGAGAATAACAGTCACCTGACATGGCAGGGGTGAGAACACCATCGCCAATCACCATGGAAGCACCAAAAAGGACAACAACAAGCAATGCAGACCTCATAGTTTTATGTTTCTCGAGGAACTTTTTCAAGGGGGATGGACCTATATTCCGACAGGAATGCCCTTGCTTGTAGTAAGTAGAAAGTTCCTCATCTGCTGCCTGTTGATTGGGCAACATACTGCACTTTGCATGTCGACAAAGGAGAGAGTATAACGCAAAGGTGCCCCCTTTTATCCAACGCCAAAGAAACAATCAGCATCCTAGGATTATCCAAATATAAAAGAAAACAGATTTTTTACCAATCGTCTTTCCAAACATCATTATCCACTCACCTTCCCCATTGTCATTGGCACTCAACACGATGAAGACGTACTTCAACAACGGAACCAGCGTGATGGTCCAGAAAATCAAAGACAATGCACCAAATATGCTCTCTTCGTTTCGATGATCAAGCAGTCTATCTGAAAAAGTACTACTGAAAACATAAAGAGGAGATGTGCTGAGGTCGCCGTACACTATCCCAATACTCTGATAAGCAAGAAGAAACACTTGGGCGTAATGACTCTTCCAATGAACCTGCACAATAAAAATCACCCTATTCGCTGAGCTCCCATCGCCTATTCAAACATGTAGGGGATTCCACTACCTTAAACTATCCAAAACTACATAATTATGATTAAGTAGAAAGAGCACCATGAATTAAGATTTTCTGTCAACATACAAATCAGTCTAACATTAATAA
Organism: Piper longum; assembly: GCA_032619315.1. NCBI lineage: Eukaryota > Viridiplantae > Streptophyta > Magnoliopsida > Piperales > Piperaceae > Piper > Piper longum. The sequence continues at coordinate 12,962 of JAVDBV010008375.1, forward strand.
CAGGTTCATCTCCGACTGACTGTTTCCGTCAAGTTTCAAATCATTCCACCATGGGTAACAAGTTTATCTCCTACTGATTGTTTCCTCCTCACCGAACAGCATTAAAAGTTTCAACCGTTTAATAGATAGTTTTTTATAATGTTTTCTTATCTGATTGAGCTCAAAATAGGTCTTTATCTGGCTTCTACAATGATCCTTCCACCTGATCGTTTCTTTTTTGTAATGTTTACAGCAGAGATATTTATGAATCTGAACTCCCACTTCACCATCTCAACACCGTCAATCCCCAACCGATTGCCAATCCAAATGATCCAGAAACAACTAAAAACGAACATGAATTGAAATGATAATCAATCCACAACCAATTCACACGATTCAGGTTCTACCAAGAAAACGAAAAATGAGGTCAAATGATAATCAATCCACTACCAAACAAAATGACGCAGAAACAACTAAAAACGACGGCAGAATTCAAATGAAAATCGGTCCATCACCAATTCACGCGATTCAGAAACAACTAAACAACGAAAACGAACTCAAATTACAATCCATTTACCAAAAAAAAAGATCCAGAAACAACTAGAAACAAGATTACGATTTCAAACGGCTATCCACTACCAAAGCAAACGATCCATACACCAACTGAAAACGAATACGAATTCAAACGACGATCCACAACCGAAACAACTAAAAAACGATTACCGAATTCAAATGGCAATCCACTACCAAACCAAATGATCCAGAAAACAACTAAAAATCTACCAAGTCAAAATGATTCAAAAAAAAAAAGAAGAAGCTAAAATCGAAAAAAACGAATTCAAATGGCAATCAATTACCAGTCCATATGATTCGCAAACAACTAGAAACCAAATCGAATTCAAATGTCAATCCGCTACCAATCCAAATGATCCATAGACAACCAAAATACAAAAGCGGAATTCCAGTGACAATTCATAAACAACTAAAAAGCGATAAAAAAACGAACTAAAATGACAATCCACCAACGAAACAAGTAACAACGAAAACGAACTAGAATGAAAAATCCGCTACCAATTCAAATGATGCATAAACAACCACCAACGAGGATATGAACGAGAAAAAGAGTTTGCTCACGCGTTCGTCGCCGGATCGAGAGGCGAGAGCGACGGCGCCGCGCTCCATGTCCGCCGAACCCCTCATTGGAAGTGCAGAGCCGGCGACGAAGAAGAAGGGTAGATCCAAAGTTGGTGGGGGGAGGAACTAGATGGCGGCCATGGAGGCGCAGAGATGGATTGGATTGAGCGAAAATCACGGGTTTCCGTTGGAGACGATGGGATGGCTTCCAGGGGCGGGGCGGCGGACGTCATCTCGGACGCGGGCGGTACGCGTGCGGACAGGCGGGTACTCGGAATGGCAAGAAATGAAAACCATGCCAAAAATTACGATAAGATACTATAGTAATTTTATGTCTTAGATATAGATTTTGATTGACTTTAAAAAATTAATTATAATATAAATATAAATTATAATAATTTGGTTTTAAGTTTTTAATTTTTTAGTATTTTGATAAATTAAATCTCTTATTTTTAATCAGAAGTCATTATTGAGTTATTTTTTTATTAACAAGAATAGATAAACACTTAAATCACTTAACGATGTTTTCTTAAAAGATTATTAATAATCCTACTAATTAGAGTCGACTATCTCCATTACATGCAATAGAAAACTATGTATAGCTTCTCACAACTAGTAAAAAAAATCATTCAAATTATTGATTTTACTGTCTAAAAAATATCATTAACATAAAACAATTATGGTCGAAACGGGTAATCGGATTCTTAGCCTACGGGATGATTGAGCTTATATCTTAGTGAATCATAATTATTTAATCCTGCATTGTTGCAATGGACCAATGCTTAATCCAATTGGACTTTAATAAGACAACAAGTGGACTTCACAGAATAATAATTTATAATTTGTGGATGATTGAGCTTATATCTACTATCATAATATTTAATCCTGCATTATTGCAATGGACCAATGTTTAATCCAATTGGACTTTAATAAGACAACAAGTAGACTTCACAGAATAATAATTTATAATTATGTTTTCTATGGGAGTGGTGCACAAATTTGCTGACCGCCTTATTCAGTGAACAACAAGTACAGAAGCGTACTAAACTACTAATCAGGCGACTATTGTAGTTTTCGTACATAAATGCAATTAATCTAATACCACATTATTTGGTTTAGTTAATTAAGATATTGAGGTATGTTGAGGCAAATTAAATTGAACTAATAATATGTTGGATGTTTAACTTGATACACATAGGATGTTAAAGCTGGTATAGAGTTTGGATCAAATATCTAATATCGGTAAATCTAATCCAAATTTGACCCGTTTATATCATATTTAAAATAATTTCCGATAAAATTTAAATTTTGAACTTTTAAGATATATAGAATATCTAAAAATATTTCGATCAGATATGAATTTGGGATGAACTCATCCGTATCCAAACCGAATATATTATGTTTTATAAATAATTAAAATAATATGTTTTTATTCATTATCTCTATTTTAAAATTAAAATCTATATCATTTAAGTGAAATGGATAGAATCTTAGAATTTTGGTCGGGTTGTTTGATTTTTTTAATACAAATATAGCCATGGCCCAAAAGAGTAGGTAAAATCCCGAGGAGCTTTAAAAGCATAAATGGTGCGACCCCAACCTGCGATCCCTACCTGGGAAAAGGATGGAGCCAAAGGAATCTCAATCTTTACAACTTGGGCCCCATCCTCGCCGAGGTAGATAAGGACATTTGATGCATCATTATTGATAATAGTTTGGGGAAACATAAAAGCAGGCATTGAAAAGAGCAGCCCCTCGAAATGCTAAAATCATCACCAACACATCACAAAGAGTAGGAAGTAGGAAGCTGTAGAAGTAGAATATTGACAACGCTCATCGTCTTGTTTGATTTCGGTCAGAATGAAAAAGACCTGGGTATGCTGCGGATACTAAGATTTTCCAGCAATACTTGAGAGGAGCAAAATACAAATACATTGACTCGGCAGAAACCTTGAGTTGATCAATGTGCAAATAATTTTAGGGACTTCGAAATACAATGTGCACCACATGACCTCTATACCCGACCACTAAATTGCCAATGATTTAGTGAGGAAAGAGCATTTTATCGTTACCCTTGTCACTAGTGTACTCATCTACAATTCCTGCAAACATTTGACTTGATAACATATTTTTGCTTCGGGAGGACTTCTAATGGCAATGGAGATGAGCCACAAGGGTTAATGAAAATAAGTAGTCGGCAATGGACCAAGTAGCAAATCCTTGCACATTTACAAAGCCCGTAACGTTGACAAAGCCCTTGATGCATTCATCCTGAACTTTTTCTCCTTGAAAAAATAGAGAAATAACAAGGCCCGTAACATTGCAAATTTAATACAATGAGAGATACAGAACTACAAATTCGGCCAGCCTTTTAACTCAACTCTAATTTGGATGACAAGCAGTGGGGCTAAAAAATTGACAACAGCCCAGGACTGCTAGCCAAGCAACAATCTGAATACATCACTCAATGAAATAATCCCTTCCACTCTCTTGCTCCCAGCCTCCACAACGATAAGGCGCCGAACCCCTGTGAAAAATTTGAGTTCCACAACATTTACCAATTTAGGTAAAATATGAAGTGTTCAAGCAAGCGTGTGGTACCTGGAACTGCTAAACGCTCAATCGCTTTATTTAGAGGATCAGAAGGCAAGCACATTTGGCATCTCTGCCCATTAAAGACACCAAAGGGCGAATTTGCTTCTTGTCCAACTTGAAGTGCCTGAAATGAAAGAAGCACAACGGAAAAAGAACTAAACAATCCATAGTTGATACTACTTTTCAAACAAAAGGTGGTGAAATATGTAATACGCAAAGGCAGAAGCCTACAAAAACAACATTTAGAAGCAGCAAACAGTATGTCTTATCAAAACACACGGCAAAAGTCATTTGCGACTAAATTAAAAAGCACATATCCTAATAGACAACAAAACAAATTCTCATCACTACTATATTTTCACACAAATCTACTCCATTTGGGTACCTCTAGATGACGATTTTTGTGTGACTTTGAAATTTGTACAAAGTATAGGGGAGTGAAAAATGGAGAAATCTTCATCTCATATTCTTTAGGAACATATCCTAAACAAACAATAACATGATTATCTTATCCACGTTAATGGTCACACAATCAGCAATACTCCTCTACAACACAGAACTGACCAGCCATAAAAAAGGAAAATAGAAAATAGTAAATCGAACTACACATCGTAGTAAAAATCACCCCTGTTAAAATGAGAAAAAAGTAATGCCTAGAAATTTACACTTTAAATATTTTTTTATAAGTAGAAATTTTGCACTGCAAAGAAAATGCTTACCAATTAAACACAATTATACAAATATGTTATATATTCCATCAAACTTTTGGGCATGCAAATTGGCACTTTCAATTTAACATCTCATGCCCAATTTTTTTTATGAAAAAGAATAGTTGAATTCAAAATTCCAGGTGTCAGAAATACTAAGAATCAGTATTGTACTGGTTGAAGTCTACAATGACATTAAAAAAATGCTAAATTGCACAAAGCTTATAATAAAAATAGAATATGTTGAGAAAAGTGTAAGCAGAATGGACCTCAAGTTCATAATATATATACAATGTCCAGGATACCTGATGAATACTCATCTCATTCAAATGGATTTGTGTGTAGGCCTTGTCCTTTGCTAAAGCTGTGATATCACTGATAAGAAACAATTAATCTCAAGTTACGCATTTACTGTAATTGGAGTAAAGAAAATAAAATAAAAAGGTCCTTTCCACAAAATATTACCTTCTAGAATAAACATCTAATAACGAATCTTTATCATCAACTATAGGAATGGAACTCACTTCCGCTGTACAAATAAAGCAAAAAGTTTACATCAGCAGGGAAATCAGAAAACACATATCTAAAGCCATTCCCAAGAGGATAAAAAACAATTTGCATTTCAACATCACTTTCAATGACGTTATAATCCAAATACTATATATACTTTTCTTCATCCTGGAAGAAACATTACATAGAAACAGAAATTGCACACGAAGAAATTCAAACAATGAAGCTTTATCTTCACTAATATAGGGTAAACGATTACAAGACAAATGGTTCTATACACATTTCGTTTAAATTTCATTCACTCTTAATTAACACGACCACTCAATAATAAGTTAAATCGACAATGCTTCCATGAGTTTTGACAGAACCAGATGATAGTCAACTAGCGTCCGACCTGATTTTACAAATGATATAAGCCTATAAAAAAATATCTCAAATGATATAAGCCTATACAAAACATATAGAAGTTAAAAACACTCATCCTCTCATACTCTCATACGCTCGGTCATACTCTCATAATTAAATTTCAGCATATCTAGGGAAAACTCATCCATCAGCTATCCACACCATAAATATCACAGGTGGGATCCTCCGGCTGTAAAAGGCAGGTTAAAAATTCTTTGTTCATTTATGTGATACTACCATTTAGTACAGTGGAGGTGTTGATTATTCTTCTTTTTTTTTAAAAAAAAATCTTTAAATAAATGTAAATAGTAGTTTTTATGTATCTAAGTAGTTTCTTGTATAATTATTACAAATATCCTCTCTCTAATATCGCAACAGTATCTCTTCCCTTAGACCATTCTTGACAGTACCCAAAAGGCAAATCTTGCAATAATTATATTGAGCACACTGTTAAACTTATTCACACTACAATTATTTCCTTGATCTCATTTTGCAGAATATTCTCTCCACAAGTCAACGCAGCATTTGAGGGAACAAATAGCATGAAGTTTATCAAACTGAAGACTTATTAGGCATCGCCATTTAAAAATCAAGTCAGATATCTTGAGTAAAACAGCAAAAACACGTTCCTTTAAGTCCAGATAAAAGTATGCAGATTAGAACTAGTAAACGTTTCTTGTTCCAAATTACAAACACTAGCAGAATACATCATTAACACACAATATCTCCTATCATAAACTTTTGGTGTCTTCATTCCATATTCTAGAACTAGAATCACATGAACAAAAATAACGTCACCTTGAACTAACAAGTTAAGAGTGGCACCGAGAGATGCATTTGGCCTTAACATTGCTAAAGGACGCCCATTTGATTCTCCAATTTTTGGCACCCACGTACCAAAAGGGATAGCAGAAATAGGTTGCTGCAGAATAGGTAAAGCACTTGAAGAATGCTTAAAATGCCTGCAAATGCCTGAAACACAGCTACAAAGATGAGCAGCAAAACAAAAAAAAAAGTTTGCACCACTCAAGGCCAAGAAATTTACATTTAAGTATTCCTGAAAGAGAAGCAAGATGTAGCAGCTGCGGATAAGATCCATCCTGAGATGAAGAATTGATGATTGGAACAGTAGAAACCTCATTCTGTAGTATCTTCAAAGCAACATCTTTCAGAGAGTCGTAAGGACCAGCCTGTAGATAGAAAACAGTCAACCACAAAGTCAACACTTCAATAGTCATTCATCGATGGAACTACAACATCAAATAGGAAAATAATTAGCTACAAGAAAAAAAGAGGAAATAAAACTGTCCATGAAGCCTAAAGGGTAGGAAACAAAACTAAAAACCCTTCTAAGCATGCATACTCAAACCGCAAAGAACCATAGTAACAAGCAAAGGCCATATGAGAATGATGTTGGCATCAAATTCAAATCCATAAAGAAAATCCTATACAAGTTCCAAAGAAGTAAGATAATAGTGAGCTAATCACAAATATGGACAGCTGGCATCCTGTAAGAGCATCACAATTATCTGCATGACATTGGCACACTTACGGTCACTAGCTGACTGGGAAATGACTTTGAGGACCCATCAACTTGTCTACTCAGGTTAAATTTTCCCTCTTTCCATGCAGATATCGTATGCGTCTCAAGTTCCTCTTCTGTGAGGTTTGATCCATGATTTCCAAGCTGCACCCACAAAATTTTTTTTTTTTTTGCAAACACAAAAATTCCAAATGAAGCCTCAAACTAGCACACACAGAGCATTTGTTTTGAATGCTGTGACAAAAATTACAAACTCAAATGCACATAAAAAAAATAGTAGCCAAATGGAAACATCAATGTGCTTTCTATTTGTACCTCTCTCAATATTAATATAAAATCTAAAGCACTTAGGACTCCAACAAATTGGCCTTGACAGGTGTCCCACAGAGGTGCCACAGTAATTCCCTACAAAAAACACATCATAATGAAAAGTAAGACAGAAAATAAATATTCAGATAAGCTCAATATATATATAGAAATAAAGGACAGCAATTTTTTAAGCAATTTCAAAATAATTCATCAACCAAGAGTAAAATCACACATAGCAAGTGATGCTTCGGGACTACAAATGTGATCACCTGTTCATACAGAATATGGAATGCTTGCTTCACAGGGACACCAACATCCAAGGCAATAACCTGAATATGAGGAAGCAGAAAAAATAAATAGTTACAAAATCTTCCAAGTGTAAACCATGATATGCCTAATATACAAAAAAGAAGAGAAAACATACAAACACACAACCACACAAACAAACAAAAGAAACAGAGAAATTTTTGATGTATTCCAACCTTTCCTGACTCAGGAAGCAATTCATAAGCTGTATGTGTAGACAAAAATAGAGAAACACGACGCCGCGACACCTCTATGTCAGCCTCTGAAACTCTTAGCAACTCCTGCACATGTCATCAGCACAGCAGTATTAAACAGAGCACAACTGAACTGAAACTAACATGAAAATAAAAGTGCCACAAATAGTAATATCCGTAGCATAAAAGATATAAAAAATACAGCTGCATGTTTACTTCAATTAAAATTTTCTGATAGTGTTCGCAGGCGTGTTCCACAGGATTAGGAACAACTGACTTCCAATGGATATACCCAATATATAACTTTTGAGGAAACAAAGAGCCAAGAAAATATCACAACATTTTGCATGCCTTCCAAACCAAAGCTATCAAAATATGGATATTTGTTGAAAAACTGACAGCCTTTTGGATATTAAATAACTTAGATTAAGGATAACATCAAAAAGCGGAGAATTTAATAAACCTTAAACAGATGTCATTTCTATCCTCACCCTAGTGTTTTAGCTCCACCAATGAGCTCGCTAAAAACACATACATTGTCACTCACAGCTACAAATTATTCCCCTCAAACTATGTCATACAAATTACAATTGTAGATAACAACAGAATGACAAAATCAGACAGAATTAGCCAATTGCAATCCAATAGCTCATTGCCAAGGTAGCCAACTCAATATATGCTTTGAGAAATTAACAAATCCATAAAAGCTTCAATACTCGCTTCCCTTGGCATGAATCAACTTCACCATCACGGCAATATGAAATACCACCATTCCAATCTAGCATCACTGACTGGCATATAATAACAAAACCTCCTTAATATGATAAAAACTGGTAGAAAATGTCCACATCATGAGCATTGAAACATAATGACAAAAAAGCAAGTTTTACTATTATATGCCAATTACAAACCAATAGCTCATTCCCAAGGTAGCCAATTCAATATATGTTTTGAGAAATTAACAAATTCATAAAAGCTTCAATACTCAGGCCCCACCCCATCTCCACTGGATCTGTTCCCAGGAGTGCCCTCAAAAGGAACCTTTCCTTTCTTATCGATTTTCTTTTCCATATCGAAATTCCTATTTACGGCGGTGCTTCCCTTGGCATTAATCAACTTCACCATCATAGCAAAATATGAAATACCACCAATCCAAAAATGTCCACATCATAAGCATTGAAACATAATGACAAAAATGTAAAAAAGGGGGTGTTGACAGCAGGAATTACCGTCTGGTGAAAGGCATCAGTATCAACATCCATATTCACTCTTAGGCCTGCTGTCTCTTGACTCAACCTTGAATTACTAGTGTCAGGTTCCCTAGCTAAGGGAGCTATAAATACAGTATTTACAATCCCATAACTGCCTTGAACAGAAGGCTGGTTTTCATCATGTCGCCATTCCCCATCGACATAGAATTTGAACTGCACCAAAAAAAAAAAATGGCATTTTAATCTATAACAGTTTAGTATTTGCTTTATTTAAAATATAAAAAAACAGCTGTTACATGAAGTAAAATTAAATAATTTGAAAGAAATAAATGTTTTCACCTGATGGTACCCGGGTGTTAAGTTGCAAATTGTCTGGAAAACATTAGGGCATCCCTCCACAGGAGACATTTGAACACTTTCAGCCCAACTGATGGAGGAAACGTAGAAATAAACATACTAAGATGTTTGAAAACTTCAATGTATCCCAGTACAATCTAAATCCATGACATTAAGAAGGTACATGTACACATTGTACTCGCTTATACTTCATAGATTAATAAGACGATATGCATAGACCAAGAAAAATAACAACCTACTAAATACGACACAACTAATCATCTTTATGCAAGCGAGAATGGCATTATCAAGCATGAACATAACTGTTGCCCCGTACAATCTAACCACATGAACTAAAGAGAAAATATATACATTGCATTATTTCATAGTTAATAGATGCCTAATAAAGAGAAAACAACGGCAACCAACTTAAATACGATCCCAAAAATCACGTTTATGCTGCGACAGTAGCATTTTTAAGAATAAAACATTTATGTGAAAAAAAAATGAACAAATAAAAATAAAACAAAACTAGTGCATCATGTTCCAACCTTTTGAAAGTACCCGTGATGTACACCTGCCGACCCCCATACGGCCACACAAACCTCGTCGGCACCACAGCCGGCTGCTCTACGTCGGACGCCGATTCCACCGAAGAGAACATGGTTCACCCGACAATATCAGCTCACCAACCACAATTCACACAAACCTCCGCCTCCTCCACCTTCAAATCCCCATATACCAACAACAAATAACGACAGGGATCCTCCACATCGACCGCAGAGGACCCCCTCCTCACTCCTGCATTCCAAGCCAACAGATCCAAACCATCCACACTACACACTAGCAAGATCACGATTCCCGCCCCCGCCCCCGCCGCCGCCTCAGCTCAAACGAGCCCAATTCAGCTCCAAGGACGAAATCGAATCAACGCAGCATCCCTCCCCACCACCACGCTCGATCGATCAAACCCGCGAGCAAAAAAAATCTGCCCCCCGCCACCGCCGCCACCGTTCCCGGCGGCGACAACGCAAATCTCCGGCCGCTCCCTCCGCCGTCGACTCGCCGGCGAATCGCCGAATCGGAAAGCCCTAAATTCGAAACCCTAATCTGTCGATCCCGGGAGAGGAGACTGGAGAAGACAACCCCCGGGGGCGGGGGGAGGAGGCAAAACCAAATGGAAAATGGAAATTACGATTCGCGGGCAGGGGCGGGGGATCGATCGGACGGTGGAGAGTGGAGATCAGATGCGGGACCACGAACGGGACGGCGATGGAGTCGGATGGGGGCTGCCCCGTTTGTCTCGGGCAGCGTAGGTTTGATGCCAAGTGTTGTACGGTCTTGTTTGGAGGGAGGAAGGCTAATGACTGCCTGGTTCAATGGGACCCATTAGCAGCTTTTAAAATTCTTTTCTTAAAATTAAATATTTAGTTAATAAGACGGTAATGATATTATTTTGTCCACTAATGGAATTTTGTTAAGCCCGCTCAAACACCTCAAACTCGACCCGTTTATTTTAAGTTTTATTTTGAGTTAATTGACATCTTTTAAATTAATTTAAATAAATCAATAAATTAATTAATTGTTATTAAGTTTAAACCGTGCCCAACTCATATGGCCAATGAGTTGCTAACAAGCAACTCTTAAAAATTTGGTTATGTTAAAAACAAAATTCTTAGTGTTGGCTCCCTCATGACTTGAGTATCAAGCTTAAGTATCGACTTACATATCAAGATTTGACAATAAATTAGTAAAATAGTATTACAAATATTTATATTTTTTGTTGAATATAATATGCCCTAATACTCGTGTTAACCATATTTTCTCTTTTCTTTTTTATTAGCCACCAACTTCCAAACAAAAATTGAGGTCTGAATTTTTTCCTTTTATTTCATCTTCTCTGTTATTGTAATAGACGATATCAATACCTAATTTTACTTTTTCCAAACCCTTTCTTAGTCTGAAAAAAAGAGAAAATTAATATGACAATCTAGCATAAATCCTGTACTTGAAAATGTTATTCCCTATTACTCAAACAAAATAACATTATTCTAATTTATTACTTAAAATATAGCAAAAAAGCCAAAATATCCCCAAATTACTATGTAATTAACTATGATAAATATAAATGCAGTTGGAAGACTTTTAACAAGAAAATACAAGTTAAGGGCATCCCTACTGCACAAACAATATTTTCAAGGCCATGATAAAGCTCCACATTAGCTAACCTAGGAGTCATCCAAAGGTTTCTTCTAATTAAACCAAACAAAATTTAACTTGTCCAAGAACAAACATAATTTACGTAGTTTACAGTAGACTCGTTTTTCTGGAGAGAATTCTTTTTTCCTTAATATTCACCGAACTTGTAACATTCATTCCAGCTTTCCCTTCATCTCTAAACTACTATATGGAATTCTACCAGTCATTAACCATTATCTTTCAGGGCCGAGTCGATCATACATAACAATTAGCTCACGTTGAGATATCAATGAAAAAATTTGCTCAAATGAGCATAACCTGAGAAAGATAGCTTGCATTACTCGTATCTAGGGGTGTAAACGAGCCAAGCCTGCTCGCAAATTTTTTGCGTACGGCTCAGCTCGGTTCGTGCTCGTGTTCGTTAATTTTGTGCTCGAAAAAATACTCGGCTCGAAATAGATAAGCTCGTTGAACAACGAACAGAACTTGAGCAAAGGAGTATTTGGCTCGACTCGGTTCGAAACTCGAACTCGATGTGTTCAAACTCGAAAAAATGTTCGGCTCGGCTCGTCTCGTAAATACTATTAAGGTCATATTAATCTTATATAGTGTTCAAATTTTTTTTGATCCTATATAAGTTGAGCACATAAACATTCGCTAGGCTTGAATTCGGCTGGAGCTCGGCTCGAACCAAACCCAAATACCATAAATTTTGGATAGGCTCAGCTCGGCTCGTTTACATTAAAGCTCGACTCATTTATATTAAATTTCGGCTCGGTTCATTTTATAATGAGCCAAACTCAAACGTACCCCTGCTCGGTTCTACTCGACATGTTTACACCCCTACTCTATCATTGGGAACTATCAATGGGCATGCTCTAGCTGCCTGAACATATCAAATGTATCCCTAGCCCATTAACTGGCTGGGCTGGGTCTCTCTTGCATGTACTCACCACCCAGATAGGATTCAAGGTTGCAGAGCTTGGATTCGATCCCATTCCTAGCTCAATCATGCGTGTTAACTGTAAGTCTGTAGCATATATGTTTTGGTTTTTTTCAAAGTGTGATATCTATGTTTGAGATGCTGGCTTGGTAGGCCAGTGACAGCTTCCCGTCTGTCATGTCAGGTGGTCTTCCTTAGTGGCGTTGCTGCGGCAAACAAGTGGGAACTGGTACGTCTCCCACCACTGAAAGATGTAACAAAAGTAGAAGAAAGAAAAACCATGCATCCAAAAAGTGACAAAGACCGGCCGGTTTTAACCATCTACTGTACAAGCATGATGCTGGGCAGGTTGGTAGGGCTTCCATTTGGTGAGATGGTCTGCTCTTTTGTATCAGCCAACCATGAATCTATGACTAAACAACATTAAGAAAAAATCTGATGTTGCATGCAACTTGGCTCTAATGAAGCAATGGAAAGGGAGGGGGGTGGCTCAATGCTGGACTTCGCTGAGGTAGGCAACTTCCACTTTGTTTATCATTAGTCAAAAGTTTCTCTGGTTCTAAATCAATGCATGGGCCATGTTTAGTCACATATGGCAGATTCATCCCTATGCAGCAGCTGAGAATATGGGATCCATTTAGAGAAAACCCTTGGGCTTGAAAGCAGGTGGGATACTTTTTTAGATTTTTGTTTACTGATCATAGAAAATATGTGGTTTCTGTGAAGCATCATTGTTGGAATGGCTGTTGAGATCAATTATTCTTGCACCCTGTTGCTTACATGATGCACCCATCCGTGTATGGTATGCACATTAAGCTCATTTGTCATAATTGGTTCATGCTGATATTGGTGTTGGTATAATTTCCACCTCAGTTCACCATGTCGAGGAATATGCATACTACTAGCCAAGATCACTAACTTGGTCCTTTCATTTTGTCATAGTTATGTAGTTCTTTATCAACACAATGGGTCACCACCTTTGAATCACCCCATTATGGCTTCTTGGTATAGAGTATCATAGCTGTGTGCTTTCCCTGTACAAGTGGACAGTAAAGAAGAGAAAATATTTAGAATGATCCACTTTCACGACCAAGTCCTTCAGTAATAGTTTGAAAGCTATAATTGGCTTATGTCATTTCTGGGCCTCAATCAAGTTCTCTTTCCTTCAATTGGATGGTTTTCCCGAGTCATGCCTTGGCTGTCGATGATTTTAAAAAACATGTATAGTATCAGTACTGGCAAATGAAGCAGTGCCACTGCGGAGAAGAAAAAAGAAAGTGGGAATCATTGAGGCAGATCCTTGTTAATTAATATACTAATATAATTCCACTGCAATCAAACATGGCTTTGCTTTTTTTTTTTGGTTGAATGCACATGTAATGGAACTTTTTATTTGCTTAGTGAATGATGTTTGAACTGATGAACTAATTAGTATGATGACTGCCTCCATAGAGATAGTATATGGCTGGTGAGCAAAGAGACAGCTGCTTGTAACTGATGAATGGCCCCCTACTAAGCCAATTTTTTGTCTCGTAAAAGACAGGAAGACAACTCTAGTGGCTGCTTACATGCTCCCTTGTCCCATAGAATAATTCACAAGGACATGGAGAGGCCCTCCTTCCCCTACCTTTTGCAGTGGACTGCTAGGATTTTTGGGGTCCCTACCTATTCACACAAAGGAGCTTCAACGGGTCAGTTTGGTTGCTTCATGCTGTAATCTTCCTCTTTCTACTCTTCTATATATATCTCGTGATCAGAGAAGCTACCCATCAACTAGAACTTGAACATTGCTGTAATTTAGTTCTCTTTGTATTCTATCTACATGGCTCCTATTCCTTGCTCAGCCCCCGTGGCAGTTAAGGTCGGGCAGATTGATGATGTACAAGAGCTTCGGAGAGCTAAGCCCACCACAGTCCCTCAAAGATACATTCGTGATTCTAATGAGAGGCCCATACCTCTGCACAAACTCCCGGCCTCCACGCAAATCCCTGTAATTGATTTGTCAAAAATTGCCCACGGCAACAAAAACCTGTCCCAGCATGAAATAGCTAAACTCTCTGCAGCTTGCAGAGAATGGGGTTTCTTTCAGGTCAGAACTTTCACCTCTCCCTAGTTAGATACAGATGCACTGAATAAGTATGCTGATTAGTCTGTAATGTCTTCTTATGATGACAGGTTATAAACCATGGGATTGACTCTACCTTGTTACAAAGCATGGAGAAACTGGCCAAGGAATTCTTCATGTTGCCCATAGAAGAGAAAAAGAAGTACCCAATGGCTCCAGGGACGGTCCAGGGTTATGGGCATGCCTTTGTCTTCTCGGAGGATCAAAAGCTGGATTGGTGCAACATGCTTGCTCTGGGCATAGAACCTCACTTCATCAGAAATCCTAAACTCTGGCCTACAAATCCTCCAAAGTTGAGGTATTATTGTTAACCAAGCATACTTTATGCTCCTAGAATGATTATGCCGGCTTCTTAGATGCGACATGTTTTTATGATTCCTACAATATGTTTTCTTAAATTTCTGCAGTGAGACTCTGGAAGCTTACTCGAGCCACATCCGGAAACTCTGCCAAAAACTCTTGAGATTTATCGCCCTGAGCCTTGGATTAAGTCCAGAGGTGTTCAACGAAATGTTTGGAGTCGCAGTCCAAGCAGCGAGGATGAACTACTATCCTCCCTGCCCAAGGCCAGACCTTGTTTTGGGACTAAGTTCACACTCAGATGGAAGTGCCCTGACTGTCTTGCAACAAGACGTGGGATCTGTTGGCCTTCAGATCCTCAAAGACAACACTTGGGTGCCTATTCATCCCATCCAAAATGCACTCGTCATCAACTTAGGGGACACTATGGAGGTAAGTTTCTCATTCTTAATCATCAATGGTTTGTCTAAACTCAAAAAGAGCTCAGTAGTTTGATTATCATTACATGCATGGACGATCAAATACCTGGTAAGCAGTGATCCACTTCTTGTAACATTTTAAATCACAGATTTATAACTCCATATTTTTACTAAATGCGTTGACACAATACAATGATATTACATGGGTAGCTTCGGCTCTAACAGTATCAAGTTCGCAGGTACTAACAAATGGTCTATACAAGAGCATAGAGCACAGGGCAGTTACAAACAGAGAAAAAGATAGGCTCTCCATTGTTACCTTCTATGCTCCGAGCTATGACACAGAGCTCGGCCCGCTCACTGATTTTGTCGACGGAAATCGCCCTTGCCTGTATAGGAGGTATAATCATGGAGAGTACAGTAAGCATTACGTTACCAACAAGCTTCAAGGGAAGAAATCGCTTGATTTTGCTCTAATTCAGACCAACTTCTAGTTTCATCTCCATGGCTTATTTGATGGGCTTCCTTCTTTACTTCTTCTTGTTCAGTCTGACTGTATGTATGATCTGTATCTACACATATATTATGGAGAAAGTGTGTATATGTAAATTGAACACCTTGATGCATCGTAGGGGTAAATGTCTGTTCCAAGTTTCTTGTGTGCATGACTTTGGAAAAGACTGACTTCCTCTCTCCTATGGAGGTCATGCTTTCGTGAATCGGAATCGGTTTTTCAAAAAGTCGGAATCGAAATCAGAATCGGTATAAATCGGTCAAGAATCGGTTTTCTTGAATCGGTTTAGGAATCGGTCTGAATTAGAATCGGAATCGGTCCAAATTGGTTATATAAAAAAATTTGATATTAATTTTATTTTGATATTATTGTGTTATTATAATTTATGATAATTTTTAATATTTTTTTAGATTTTTTTTAAAATTATTTAGAATTAATTATTATTTTTTACTCGAATCGTACTCGAGTCAACTTTTAATTACGAAAATACCAACCCTTTCTCCCCCACCTCCACCTTTTCACCACCACCGCTGCTGCCCGCCGCTCTACCCCGCCTCCCCCCCCCTCCTCGCCCCACCTCCTCCCGTCGGCGATGCACATCCCG
>JAVDBV010008389.1:0-10729 GCA_032619315.1 Piper longum
GCCCCGCCCTGCCGGAGGGAAGGGGCGGTAGCGGCGGTAGAGGGAACACAAGGTGTATTTTTATCATTGTAAACTTTTAGTTCCTATTTTGTTATGTGTAAATAATTTATATACTATAAAATCAAAGGTATTTTAGTAATTTACCCAAAACCAATTCATATCCTAATTCCACGCCAAATTTGAAACAGACTTTGCTTGGTCAAATTTAAATTAGCCGATTTTTCCAAGTATGGCCGGAGCTTAACCAAATTAGAATTTACCCGTGCATCAATTTCTTGTTTTAAAACTTGAAATTTAGACTGATTTGATATGCATTGGCTTCTGCAAACAGTGAACACTTTAGCAACACATATGAAGCGCATTCTACGTTATAGTCTGCAATTTAGTTAAATAGAAATGTGTTCAAATCATATATGACTAAATATATATTCTCTTTGAATCTGAATATCCAAACCTGAATTCAATGGAAAACTTAAAATTAAATTTATTTTATTTTAAACTTTAAATTAAATTTATTTTATTTTAAACTTAAAATTAAATTTATTTTATTTTAACATATGAATCTGCCAAACTAGTGTTCCATCCATATCTGACCTGGTTGAATAAAATAATATAAATTTTTATATAAAATAAAGAAAGTCAACATTAATATTAATTTAAATATTTTAAAATATTATTTTATAAAATATCACATATTTGAATAAGATAGGTATTAGATCATCCAAAACACGATATCCGAAGAGTCTGAACCAAGGTCTGATTCGACAATTACTTTGGATTAGATATAATCGGGTCCGATACAAATTGGATTTTTGGATATTAGATAGTCAAATCATCCATAGAGTGGAATCTACTCGTAGTTGACTCAAAGCCATTTATATCATTTTTCAATTAAGTAAAGAAAATATTATGTGGAATCGACACTTATTACTCTTTCATCACTTAAAATTGATAAAGATATGACTTATTTATTACTTTAAATTTCTAATTTCACTACAACAAAATAAAAGTAAAATATTGTAATAATTTTTATTACTTGACTTATGAGTCAGTTATAAAATTTGTAAGGAGAGAATTATCTATGGTGTTTGACTTAGAAACTCGTGAAATAGAGTCAAACTAGGAAAGCCTATAGAGGTAAAAACAAGTTTTAAAACTATAAACATCATTAAACTTGATGGAAATTCCAAAGACAAATAAGAAATATTTGAGCTAAATAAAACTTGTATCACTTTGTTGATTTCAACTTCAATTTCAAAAAACTTAATTGTAGTTATATATCATCAATGACATAATGATTTCAACTTTTTACTAAAAGATGTATTTTTTATAGTATTAAATCATGGAAATATCTGTTATAATTGCCAGAAAAGTGAAATTTTATTTAATGGCAAAATTGCCCTCTCAATTAAAAAATACAATAATTATTATTTGAAAATAATTTATTTGTGGCCAGGCGGAACTCGCCTAGAGCAATTTGATCCAGCCACCTATAACTGGTTTTTTTTTTTTCATATAACGTGGCGGCTGGTAACTGCCCTTTGGAACAGTTGGGATGCTCTTGCTTCTATGGAAGTCGATCTCCCCAAGCCTCGAGAGTTGACTACCCCCGGCCTTGGGGGCTGGCTTTGGCTGCATGAGGCTTGCTACGTCAGGGCAGTCGGCTCTAGCTGCCCAATGAGATGGCGAAACCGTTGGCTACAATTTGAAAACAATTTTTTTAAATGGTTTTATTAAATTAAGTTTATTTTAATCTTTTAAATGATAGTAATTTTGGCAATTTATATTTTTTCCTATTTTATGGTAATTTGGCCATGATTTTCTCGTCTTATAGTAATATAGAAAAATATTCTCCCTTTTCTGAGAAAAAACTGTAAAGGTTAACACCCATCAAAATTTTGTACACATGCATACATCATGAATTATTTCTTTCTAGTGCCAAGTGTCAACATATATAAGATGCAAAAATAAAACAATAAACAAAGAGCTTTTTTCAAGAAATTAAATAAAAATTTTAATATTACCTGGTGGTTGGAAAATCAAGCCTAATTAATAAAAAATAATAAAAACATAAAATTTCTAAAATACCATCATTTAAAAAATTAAAATAAATAATATTAAAATAAAAAATAAAAAAAATTATTAATGTAGGGGCAATCGGCTAGCCAACTTTTTTGATAAATAATTTTATTCTCCCACCACCAAGTAATATTAAAAATATTCTCCATTTTTTTTGTAAAATGCTCCTAAAAGAAACACCATACCAAAAAAACACTATAATATTCAAAAGAATGTTTTAATAAGAGAGTTTGGTTTTTAATGACTACAAATATTAGGCCGACCGGGCTGAGTAGGAAGGAGATTATTTGAGACATTCGTGCACTCCAATCCAGTTTCCTCAAAAATAGATCACAGCTAAAGAGATCAAGTGTGGTTCCTTGTCTCCCAGATTCTTGCCAATGTCCAGTTCTCACCAACAATCATGCAGACGCACTTCCACTCCTGTCATTGATTCCAACTTAAAAGATATGTTGTAGTTGTGGACATGGCGGAATAGCAGCAATGACCCGTGAACGTTGCAATCTTGATGACCCGCAAAATAGCACCTTCGGCTTTGTAACAAGAAGCAAGTCCGCTTATCACTTTGCATGATATTTCACTACTCTCTCTTGGTCTCCATCCAGGTGTCTTGATTGCAGCAAACCTGCCTCCATGTCAAGAAAAATCGTTTGTTTTATTTACGTGTGCAGATTGCAATTTTACTTTACTAATATAGTGACAATGTGCCCTGTTTAAATATTGTTAAACAAATTGAAGTAGGTGACGGTAATTATAATTAATTAGGCATACAGTTTGCAACATTTTCCATAAGGAAAAATAGGGACATTTTTTACGATGATTTGTACACCACTCCATTTTTTATATTTATTAGGTAGTAGAATTCCAACTTAAAAATACTCAGGCCTTTCTGAATTACTAACTAGTTGTGTTTATTTGTTGTTGTCTTTTTCTTTGCAAAAAAATTTAGTGACAGCTTGTGCTGGTATTTCTATATATCTTATTTCATGTAAAAATAAGGCATTAGATTATAAAGACCTGTTAAAAGAATAATTAATTTGTCTAATTTTGAAGAGAAAATATAGACACATAATTCAAATGAACGTTTAGACATATTTTGACTCATATTTTTATAACAGCTACTCAATCCAAAACGAAGAACCTCTTTATTTATTCATATTTAAAGTTGTATAAATAAAAAATGCACAGCTATAGGTTTATATTCATCAAAAAATGATGACATTCGATTAAGCTTGCACATTTTCCACATGGATTATTAAATCACCGCCAAGTCTATACTCATAAAAGGAAGAAGACTATTCTTAATAGCATTATATATATTATTGCAAGATTAATTAGTATCAATTTTAACTAATATTCTTGTATAAGCTAAATTGAATATCAGTCATTAGATTATAAGGACAATTATACTATGAGGGCAATTTTGACTATATAAAAAAAACTAGAACCATGCAATTTAATTGGATAGCAAAATTTAAAACTTGCTGTCATTTCATTATTATTATTAACGAAAAATTTTTAGTTATGCAACAACAACGTTCACACTAGGGCCTACAAAATTATTCTTAGTGTCAAACACCACAACTTTTTCTACAAGTATCAAGCTCCATTTTATTCGAGAAGCAAAGCGCTAGTTCATAGAACCGTCTGTTCCCAAAATCGATCAATTCGTTTCATAGTTCATTTTATTGTCATCCATCACCATGCCTTTGCGGCTGTTGTCGGCGCCGAGAAGCATAGTGAAGCTCCGGCCAGGGCAGCGGTGTTCGAAGATAGCAAAGGAGAGGAGGGCAAGGCTTTACATCATATGGAGGTGCACTGTCCTCCTTCTTTGCTGGCAAGACTGATATTGAAAGTATAAAGCTTACAAACACTATTGCCGCAAGATCGTAGCCTTTACTGTCCTCATATGGCGGTGCACTGCCTCCTTTACATCGTAGCCTTTGCTCCTGTTGCAAGGTCGGATGTCGGCTATGTTGATCAACACTGCCATATCTTCACCTGGGTCTTTTAGTTGTGCGAATAACTGGCCTTGATCTTGCTCCTGGTTTTAGACTTTTGATGCTACATCTATAATTCTGTCTTTGGAGCAGCATCGTCAACTGTATGTTCGGATATGGTCAGTTTGAGCTTTCAACAAGTTGTGTAACTTCCACAATGATTAATAACAGTTGAGGAAATCAAAGTGTGAGGATGGGAAGCATTTGACCATGGAGTAATGTACATGTAGAAATACCGTATTAGTGTCTGAGTTAACAGTGTTCATTTTGCAACTTTTGCTGACCGACGCAACCCGATCTCAACAAATTACAATTTTAATACTGCCATGGGTTTCTTTTGGATTTTGTTTTTGTGTTGTGTTTATTTGTGTAACTTAGCATGCATGTTACTGTTGTGATATGCTTTTGGTAGACTGTTCACGTTTTACTTAAGATTAAGAAATCTAATAATTTTATGTGGCTAATTGAAGAGTTAGTGTCAAAGCCGGTAGAAGTCTGTTCACGTTTTTATCACGTCTTAATATGTTTTCAGACCGTTAAAAGTAGAAATTAAGAAGAGAATATTTCAGCAGTAAGGAGATAGCGAATGGTTACAGTGCATTTTTTATCTCAAACTTAGAAAGACAGTTGGGGAGATGGTTTGGCCATAAAAGTTGCCACTAAAATTTGGTCTGCCAAGACACTTAAGATGATAAGATGTTTTTTGTCAGGGTTCTAAAAGTTTTTGTAATAAAATTCAAAAAATTATTGTTAAAAACTGAAAATAAAGACGAAAAAATTGTAATAAACATATGCACGCCCCCCTTTCGTTTCCTTTTCCTTTACACTATTTGAAAAACTTCCAAGCAGCGATAAATCTTTAACCCTAACACGAAAAATATCTGATCCAAAAGATGATGGAAAGCGCATGTAAAATTGAACATGGGATAAATGTTGCCATTGTCAACATGCTTGCATTTGAAAATTTTTACGGTCTTTTCTTATTAATAAAAATTTAATAAAAGGGAATCAAAATTCGCATTTTGATGAAAAGTCTAAACCAATTAAGATCATATTTTAAAAATTCTAAACTTGGACTCGACTTGGCATATCATAGATTTGAGTCGACTCCAAAATGACTTATAGTTATTTACATTTAAATGTAAATTATGTAAATAAATTGTTGTATGAAATTTGTATGTATTGATCTTTTGACACTTGATGTTGACAAATATACATTTTACATTACTTTAACATAGTGATTTAGCTAATCTAAAAGAAAAATAATATACTTTAGTAACTTTTATAACTTAACTTGAGGAATTGCTCATAAAATCAGTTACTATAGAGTTATCCATAAAGTTTGGCTCAACAAGTTGTGGAATGCAGTCTACTTAGAGAGTTTTAAAGTAAAAATGAGTTCTAAAATTATGATTAAAATACAAGAAAATAAAAAAATAAATCAAATATTTATAGTCTTTTTCTCAATTTAATTAAAATTTATTTTTAAAATCAAAGTCTCTAAGATATAAGATTATTATAACCTATTACATTATTTAATGAAGGTCTATCTATAAAATTGAAACATATCTCTTACATAGGCTGGACATGGCACAGCATCTTGTCTAATTTATACAATGCAACTTACAATCGAAAATTCCAAACCTGAAAGAAAGGATCTTACTGGACAAATTTGTAAGCAATACGAGGTTATGAACACTTCCTTGCTCCTGAGGACCCACATGCAAAGCATAGAAACACACAGCAAAATCAAGTCTTGCACATAATAAAATAGTTATACAGCTTCATTTCAAGCTCTAAAAGATTCCTTGATCAATCAGTAGAAAATACTTAATACATCATCCAATTCTTTTTCCATTAAGTAAATCAAGATTCAAAGCTAATGCAAATAATTTATTTATAATGAATGAGTTCTGAATTGAGAAGATTTTGTGATCATTAAGCATAAATAATTTCGATACATCATGAAATATTTTTTTCCTTTAAATTAATCAATATATAAAGCTAAAGTAATTAATATATTTATCAATCACAAGTTCACCAGGATACATATATATATATGCTCATTTTATTTAATTTTTTTATCATATAATGATACTTTATAATTAGATTATATTTGAATAAAAAAATAAGTAAATATGATAAAAAATCCTAATCATTATGTAAAGTATTGAGCTTTGAGTTAGTAAGCCGAATTGAACTCCAGATCGAATTATTTACGAGTCGAGTATTGAACCAATCAAATTTAATCAAGCATTAATGAACACTACTCATTTATTGATAGAGACAAAAACTATAATGGACTGAGTCAGGCTCCAACACCAAGGAGGCAATATCTGAGTTTTTGAAAAACTCCAGAGAAAAACTCAATCATCTTTTTCCCCCCTCTTATCGATTTGATAAAACATGTCAAATAAAGAAAATTCAAAAAAGCTTAGGCAGCACAAAATATAACAAGAAGGCTTGCTCAAGTAGTGTTATAACAGTTGGCAGGTTCATCTAAAAGCCATATGGGATCTACAGTTTGCCAATTCAATACTTGATACAACATTTTGAACGAACACAAGGTTTTTACTACACGGAAAAAAAAATCCTAGGCACAAGAACGCATATACGTACCCATGTTTATACACACAAATCATGTTGACTCCGTTCCTTGCTGATATTTAATATATGTACTACCATTAAATAAAGAAAAAAATAAGAAAATTAATTTTTTTTTAAAAAAAAAAAATTCCAGCCGGCTATTTTTATCAGTCTCTCATACTTAACAAGTGGAAATAATGACAATCTCCTCATTAGCAACTTGCAAGATTGTGGGATTCGTTGGGAGAATTAATTGCAATTAATCCAGCTTTGTTTGTTATCGGGCTGTTGACGAATCTTGCTTAGTGACTTATTAAAACCACTTTCTGTACCTGATCATAAGTGAGTGTTATTTGTAACTTCGTGTCATGATTTCGAAGATGAAGAATGGTTTTATATGGCTTGTGGTTGACTGATTAACAAAATCAGCGTATTTTATTCCGGTCAAAGCTACAAGGATAGTTGAACAACTTGCTAAATTGTATATAGACAGCATAATTAGGTACCATGAAAATTTAAAGGAAAATGTATCAGAGATCTATTGTTCACTTCTCATTCATGGAGAGTTTTTCAGCAAACAATGATAATATAAGTAAAATTGAGTATAACTTATCACCCTCATATAAATGGTTAAAGTGAAAGGGCAACATAAAACTTCAAAGACTTATTTCTTTCGTGTATTGTATATTGGAGAAGTGATTGAGAGTAACATTGACATCTTGAGGAATTCACTCGTAATAACTTCTATCAAACAAGAATAGTTATTACTCCTTTTGAAGCTTTATATTAAATACCATGCAGATTACCTACACAGTGGGTAGAGTTACCAAATGTGGTTGTTGGTCCAAATTATAGTAAGAAGCACCAGAGAAGGTGAATGCCATTAAGAAAAGAATTAAGGTAGTTCAAGATAGATAAAAGAGTTATCTTGACAATAAAAGAAAAGATGCAGAATTCTTGGTGGGTGATAAAATCTATTTGAAAGTATCTCCAACAAGAGGTTTAGTTAGATTTGGATCTACATGGAAGTTAAAGGTAAGATACATATTAACATTTGATATAATTGCAAGGATCATTGATTTGGCTTATGAATTGGCCTTTCATGTATCTATGTTTAAGAAGTATGTTATAGATGATACTCATATTATTCCTAACAATACCGAGTTTGATGTACAACCAAATACCACTTATGAGGTAAAACCATTGAATATAGTAGATAGACGAGATAAAATATTGAGGATGAAAATAATGCCATTAGTAAAAATACTTTTGATTAATCAAGATGTTGAAGATACTTCTTGGAAAAAGGAAGAGGATATGCGAAAAGAATATCCCATATTGTTTGAAGAACAAACTTGAGGTAATTTTTTATTCCCATAATTTACTATTTTCATTTATTTTCGAAGATGAGAATTTGGATTTGAGTTCTTATGCATGAATTATGATTTAATATATAGAGAATTCTCATGATATTATAAGCATAGATTTGATTTCTAGAATTTTCTATAATGTATGGTCTTATTTTTGTGAGGTCTAATTAGTAAATAATTTTAAGAACAATAATTAGATGATTTTTTCAAGTTAGACTAATTACAATATATGATTTATAGATAAACTAGCATCAAGCGCCATGAAAAAAATTGGCTCGAGCATTCGGCGTACAACATGCGGCATTCAGGCAATTGTTATTAATTTAAATATTTAATGGTGTTTAATGTTTTAATTATGATTTTTTGATGATGTTAATGTGTTGATATCCTACATATGTCCTAATTGAATATTTGTTCTCGAGGCTGAAAAGGTACTTATTGTTGATAGCTCAATTATTTACTCATGCATGACATATCATTATTTTCATGTTCATTAGGCAATCATATGGGTACATTTTATGCACTCTTGGTGCTGTTTAGGTCTTGTCTGAGAACTAGTCAAGGGAGAAGAATAATACCTATTTAGGTGCGTATAATTGTTATGATGTTAAATGAACAATAGTTGCTATTGATTAGCTGGGTGATGGGTGGAGTCTTTGCATTGGCGTTAGAGGAGACACACTGGACTTCATCTACTTGATTGAAATATACGTCATTGATATAAGGCTCATCACATCATAGCAAGGCTAACTATAAGACATATAAGGTCTTGAGTTCTAAGGAATAAGGAGTAGCGTAGTACTTATTTATAGGCCAGAGTTTTAGTGTGGTCACTCTTATATAATAGGGGTAAACACATACATTTATTGTGTTATTTTAATTATTTATTTTGCTTATATACACTCAATAGTTAAATATTAACACAAAATTACCAATGCAAGTTGAGCTGTTTTGGGACGAGAGCCGGGGATAAAAGGAGCACCCGTGGATATACTATTTATTATCATTCTTAGTGGACTTTTAGTGGGGATAGAAGGAGCTCCCGTGGATATACTATTTATTATCTTTTTAGTGGACTTTTTTGTTTTGTTTTACATTTTGATTTGAGGTATTATATTGCATGACAGAAGAATAATTATTATTTATCATGCTATTAGTTGAATATTATATTTACAAGAATGCTAATAAATATAATTTTTACCTTATAAATAATTATTGTTTGCAATGTCTGTCTTATACCTTTTTTTTATTTGTTATTGGTAATCTAAGCTTGCTCTTTTATCGAGGTTTGAGTTTGTATGTTAGGTAACTCCCGGTTCATGGTTGTGTTTACCAGACGAGGCCTTACAATAGTCTTTATCAATTTTGCATGTTTATCATTTGTTGATGCTATGTTTATCATTTTTGTATATATATGTTTTGTACATTTGGGTTTATTGATAGATAAGATTTCCATATCTTTTATAGCTTTTAGATTTATCATTTAACTTTTACTTTGTGAGGCTAGAATAAATCACAATTGAGAACAGGTCAAAACCTCATGAGAACAAGGAAAAACTGTCCAATAAAATGGTGTGCCCAAAATGCGCACAATGCTCTCGTTGCAGGTAGCAGGTCAGCTCTAGTTCATGCTTATGTTACCTATTGCAAACGAGGTTTTGAGTGATAACTCTGAGAGCTTTCTAGGGCCGTCATAGTTTGTTATTATTTATTTCTAAAAAATGGATTAATGAAATAATTAAAGGAAAAATTGATCGGCTGTTAGGTCTTACAACCAATGTTAACTTTAAAATCTAATGAACAAGTAGATAAAATTTCGAAGAGGATAGACAGTGTAATCAAGATGTGTGTGGAGAGGTGCCCCTTGTGTTATGTGTGTATGCTTGCGCTTGTATTATTTGGTTGATAGCAACATAAGCATAGAGAAAAGCATGGAACTCCTCTCATACAATATCAATTTCAAATATTGTTGGAATGGCACAACTGCAAGAATAAATTGACGGCTTTAACAATGTATTGACATCAATGCGAAACGAGTCCATCCACCTCCCCCGAGTTCCTCTCCTTCCCATTCCAATTCTTACGATTACTAAACTTGAACCCATGTTATTATCCAAGAATAGCAAGAAAAAGAGTAAGATAAACATGAGACCAACTTCTTTCATATTAACTAAGAATTAGTATATACAACTAGGAACAATGGGTGTTTCATCCTCGGCTCTCGTTAATACTTTCAAAGACAAAACCATCTATGATCACTGTTGGGCTAATCCCACATCCCATTTGGAGGCAACTGGTGACTTGTATATAGGCTAATGGGAAAGTCTTAATTCTTAAGCTAGCTTTTGGATTAAAAGAGACCCATGAACTTGTTCCAAGTTACTTTTGGGGCCTCTCTCGAACAAAATGATATCGGATGTCGATGTGCTTCGTCCTTGCATGGTAAACCTGATTCTTTACTAAATGAATAGCACTCTGACTATCACAATGCACTTTGATGTGCTTTTCTTTTATTCCCAGTTCACCCAGCAACCCTTGAAGCCAAATTGCCTCCTTTACAGCCTCTGTAATTGCCATGTACTCTGCCTATGTAGTAGACAAAGCCACTGTT
Source organism: Piper longum (assembly GCA_032619315.1). NCBI lineage: Eukaryota > Viridiplantae > Streptophyta > Magnoliopsida > Piperales > Piperaceae > Piper > Piper longum. The sequence continues at coordinate 10,647 of JAVDBV010008389.1, forward strand.
GACTGTAAAGTGGATTTCCAACTGACTGGTGCTCTTGCAAGAGTAAACACATAACAAGTAGTTGACCGTCGCTTGTCCAAATC
>JAVDBV010008454.1:3238-16182 GCA_032619315.1 Piper longum
GTTTCACATAACACCCCCCCCCCCCCCCCCCAGATTTTACTTTATATACGTGAAAATTCTATCACACAGAGGTTATCTATGTATGCCTTGGATGATGAACAAAATTGATTGGGTTTCTTTTTGTCTGTTTCCTATTATCAGTATGCTGCTGGAATATTTGCAGTACTACTTCTACAGTTTAGAGAAAGCCTCAAGGTGCAATGCTTGCTACTTAGAATTTTTTATGGTTTCCGACTTCCATCTACTATATCCATGATTTCTCAATTTTTCTTTTGACAATTTTTTACATAATTTTTCCATAGGGTGAGATTGGTATCTTTTTTCCATTGGTCATATTAAGGTCCCTGGACAGCGCAGACTTTCCGTTTAAACAACGAATGAGTGTCCTTCGGTAATTTTTCTCTTGTAGTTGTTTTTCATAACTGTATAAGGGCCTTCTATTATATTTCAAGATCTTTTTAAGGTAGTGCACTTCAAGAAAAATGATAAGTCTGATGCCTTCGAAATCAGATGTATTCTTTGTATCGATCAGTGTTTTGGATTGTTTCATTTTAATCTCTTGCATGTCTTCCTTTGTAGAATGCTTGAGAAAGTTTGCAAGAATCCACAAATGCTTGTTGACATCTTTGTGAACTATGATTGTGACATTGAAGCTCCAAATTTATTTGAACACATGGTAATAGTGACTACCTTCATTTTGGTGAAAAGTTTTTCTTCTTTATTTTTTTTCTTCCACCTTAACCCAAAAAAGGAGGTTGGGGATCTGGACCCTAATCTAAGATCCATGTAAATTACAAATGGCAAAAAAAAATTGTGGCTAACGGTGATAATTATTATTCAATAATTTTCTATTGCATTTACTGAAAAATTGGCCAATTTGGTGCATGCCCTGTCAAAGATTGCTCAAGGAACAGTTGCTGCTGATCCAAATTCTGTGGTTTCTTCGCAAATGGCATCCGTTAAAGGCTCCTCACTTCAGGTGCTTTTGCCTTGTTTGCTTGACATAGGAAATTTTGCTATTTTATTGGGTGTGTATTAGTTTTCAGCTGCTTTATTCTTGTTAAACGCCATGAGTTGGTCCTCAAGAGTCTTTTATTTTCATGATATACGTTTTTTTTCTATACTGAATGTTTCTCCTCTTGGATTCTGTATACTCTTTAGAGTCTTGTGAATGTACTAAAGTCATTGGTTGAGTGGGAAAAATCACATAGAGGAGCAAACAAACACGATGTTGGCATTGAGTCAGTGGGCTTGAAGGAAGGTACTACGGATGATAAGGAGCTGAAAAACAAGGTTGATGAGCCAAACCCATTTGAGAAGGCAAAGGCTCATAAATCTACAATGGAAACAGCTGTTTCTGAGGTAAATTGTTAGATTTTAATTCAATTATCTTGGTTGGATGTGTTGGTTTTGTTAAAACTCACGGAGGAGAAAAATATGGCTCATTTACTGGTGGTAAACCATAATATATATAAAAATTTTGAAGGCTTCATCATAAGCATAAAACTCTAATACAAGATGGCAGTCAAATGTATTACCAAATAACCTAGGATTCTCTTCCAAGTATATCCTGCATAAGCAATATCTCCATGATAGGTCTCTAGGCATGCTAAGATTGTACATCTTCAGCAAGTTCCTGAGTAGCATTTATGACCAACTTATCAAGTTTCAAGTTGGTGTCTGGTGTGATGTTGGACATTATTGTGAGTTTACTATATAAACTGATTTTTATGAATGGCACGTTAATTTTTTTTTATATAAAATTTTCTTTTGGTTATTGTTGTGTCTTGCAGTTCAACGGAAATCCTACAAAGGGAATGCAATATTTGATATCAAACATGCTTGTTGAGAAAAATCCTACTTCAGTTGCTCAATTTTTGAAGAATACTCCTAGTTTGGACAAAGTGAGGCTTTTTCCAGCATCTAAATGTATTTATAGGTCTTGAACCCACTTCAAGAATTTTGCGCTCCATGGAGCTTCATGATTTGATGGTTTTGCATGGCTATACATTAATGTTGTGTGTGGCTAAATTATGTATTATGTGGGAGTGGGACTGATGACTGAAATTCACTACTTGCAGGCTGTGATTGATGACCACTTGGGTCAACATGAGGAGTTTCCTGTCGCTGTAATGCATGCATATGTTGATTCTATGAATTTTTCTGGTCTAAAGTTTGATATGGCAATTCGTGAATTTCTCGAAGGGTTTAGGCTTCCTGGAGAAGCACAAAAGATAGATCGAATCATTGAGAAATTTGCAGAACGGTTGATTTCTTTGCTTGAATTATTTTTATTATTTCTAATTCTGATAATTTAGCAAGCACATTGGTGGTCTGACCATAGTAAATTCGTGTCCAGCTTTTGTGCAGATAATCCAGAACTTTTCAAGAGTCCTGAAACTGCATATGCTTTGGCATATGCGGTCATCATGTTGAATACTGATGCTCATAACCCAACAATAACGTCTAAAATGTCAAAGGCTGATTTTGTTTGGATAAATACTTTAAATGATGCAGAAGAATGTGCCCCCAAGGAACTTTTGGAAGAAATATACGATTCAATTGTCAAGGAAGAGATTAAGCTGAAGAATGACATAGATGACAGTAAACAAAGGGCAGAAGCAGTGGAGAGAAGCACACTTGTTAGCATCCTTAATTTAGCAATGCCAAGGAAAAGATCATCAGCAGAAGTTAATACTGAAAGTGGCGCTAATATCAAACGAATACAGTAAATTTTTAAAAGCCAAGGTGGAAAAAGGGGTATATTCTATACAGCTCATGAGGTGGAACTTGTTTGGCCAATGCTTGAAGCTGTTGGTTGGCCTTTGCTCGCTACTTTCTCTGTTACAATGGAGGAAGTTGATAACAAACCAAGGGTTAGTATGTGCATGGAAGGTTTTAGATCTGGGATACATATTACTCGTGTTTTGGGGATGGCTACCATGCGTTATGCCTTCTTGACATCGCTTGTTAGGTACAATTTTTAGTGAATTTCCTTCTTCTTCCTGTTTAGGATAAATATATATAACATATGATCTAATCTGTTATTGACGTAATTTGGCAGATTGACATTCTTGCATGCTCCAAAAGAGCTGCGATCCAAAAATGTCGAGGCTTTGAGCACCCTTTTGGGCTTGTGTGATCTTGAAACAGATTGCTTACAGGGCACTTGGAATGCTGTTCTTGAATGTGTTTCTAGACTTGAGTATATTACATCAACCCCATCCATATCAGCAACAGTTTTGCAAGGTTCTAATCAAATTTCTAGGGATGCTGTTCTTCAATCATTGAAGGAGTTGGCAGGGAATCCTGCTGAGCAAGTGTTTGTGAACAGTGTAAAATTGCCAAGCGATTCAATTGTAGAACTTTTCACCGCTCTTTGTGGTGTATCAGCTGAAGAGCTTAAGCAAACACCTGTCCGTGTTTTCAGCTTGCAGAAACTTGTTGAGATAAGCTACTACAACATGGCAAGAATTCGGTTGGTAAGATGTATTCTATATTTTGTTCTTTATATGTGTTTGCGTTTTCAATAGGTCATGCAGTTTCTGGTCATGGTTATGAATTTCAAAATATGTAAGAATTTGAAAAGTAAAATTTATCAAACAATGATTGGTCCTACTTTGCCCTATAGGGTGGAATTTGGGTTTCCAAGAAGATCCACATTTATAAGATGTGAGTGGTAGAGATATAGATGTTGAGATGGATGTGTGGTAAGGCTCTAAATGATTGGGTTCCCAATGGTATTACAATAGAGCCATTGTGAGTGGCACCAGTTGAATGTAAGTTTCATGAACATAGTTTAATAATGGCTCAGGCTTGTTCAATATAGACCTCCAAATGTGGCTGTGAAGAGATTTGGTTTGAAATTTTATAATGTGCAAAAGAGTGGGCAGAGGAGATTGAAAAGAACATGAATGAAAGTTGTTTGAAAAGGACTTTCATGATTTGATCTTTGATATGGTCTACGATTGAATAGGATCTATATCCCTCAAAATTCGGTATAAGGTTGAAGAATGAAAAAAGTCTTAGAATTGCTCACTTTCTCCCACCCCTGGGGTATAGGTGGCTTTAATGTAGTGTTCTACTAAATTCCAGTTAGATGACTAGATGGCAAAGTTATTGCAATTAATTTAAGCCTTTTGTTTTCAAGTTAGGAGAATAGATGGAAAAGAACTGATACACATGGGTAGGTGGATTTGATGGCCTAATAAAGTGTAGGAGGGAGGAGCGGGAGTGCATGGTTAAGGAAAATTAACAAGCGTTAATTATTTTAACCATTGTGAAGGTTTCAGTTTCAGTTGCTGACTTGATTGTGATGTTATTATTGATTTTAGTTGGTTATCAGTGAGTTGCAAAACCATAGTCTTTTTTTTAATGAAGTTAAAAATTCATTAAAAACCGGAGACACAGTTAGCACATGGCTGGAGGAATGAAAAACTACATTTATAAGTTGATAATAAAGTTAAATTTATCCAACACTTTTTTCTTGTAATTGATGGCATTAGAAGCTAAATGAACCTCGGAGATGATTGATATAGTATAAGCATGTTGCTGATTTGAAATGCCCGGGAAGATACTCTTGTTGCACTTGTGCCAAATATAGGTTGGGCAAGTGATGAAGAGAGGCTTCATAAAAATGCTAGAATATGGAAATGTTGAGATCCCATTGGAGTTGATGAGCCAGACAATGAAAACGTGCTTGTTTGATCTTTGCATGAACCACAATCACCAGGAGGCATGAAGGAAATTCCAACATTAAGGTACAGCCGGAGAGAGTCAATCAATCAATGTTGTTACAATAGTTGGAGAAGGATGAGATGTGTTCTTCAGTGCACAAAGTATTTGCGGAAAGCACCCAAGTTTCATTGACAGTCGAATTAGAATGGGTTGGATAAGAACATCTTAAGTTTTGTGATTCTTCAGATGCCAAATTTTGATGGAAGGGAAAAATGATCCAAGCAAGGATCAAGTCATGTGCGGACGAGGCTACCACCAACAACCTGAAAGAAATCTATTCTTCAGGGATAGAATGCTATTTCAAGTGTGAGGGAAAGAGTATTGTCTTTTAATGACGGGATAACACTTTTAAGTGTTGTGAATACAGTTGTCATCGCATTATTGCTGCACAACATTATTATCTCAAGCAAATCAAGTCAAATAGAATAATTTGAAAACCTCAATCTTAATTGTCTTTCTTGAGACTGTAGGCAAAGTATTTTGCTTCCAATGGTAAGTATGATGCTGCTAATCTCTAAGTTTTCTCTGTGTATTTTCAGGTTTGGGCAAGGATATGGTCCATATTAGCCAATCACTTCATCTCAGCTGGGAGCCACCATGATGAAAAAATTGCTATGTATGCTATTCATTCATTGAGACAGCTTGGTATGAAGAATCTTGAACGTGCAGAGCTCGCTAATTTTACTTTCCAGAATGACATTTTGAAACCATTTGTTGTTCTCATAAGAAGCACCCGAAGTGAACGTGTACGTGGTCTTATTGTTGATTGTATTGTCAGGTGGGTCATGCTGTATTCCTAGATTGCCTGCTAGTTTATATTCCTCTGTTGAGCTTCTAAATATTTATTTTGTTGGTGCCTAAAGTCAATTTGTTACACTTCACAAAAGAACTATGAGTTTCCTTCTTAATGTTTTTTCAGATGATCAAATCGAAGGTTGGCAGCATTAAGTCTGGGTGGAGAAGCTTGTTTATGATTTTCACAGCAGCTGCTGATGACGATTTGGAACCAACTGTTGAAAGTGCATTTGAAAATGTAGAACAAGGTTGACTATCTTAATTCTCTATTGGCTGGGATTATTGGTGAATACTTGTTCTATTGAATTGCAAGTGTGCTCCCTTAAAATCTGGTCCACTTTAAATTTAACTTGCAGTTATTTTGGAACACTTCGATCAGGTAGTTGGGGATTGCTTTATGGACTGTGTTAACTGTCTCATTGGTTTTGCCAATAACAAAAGTTCTCACCGTATAAGCTTGAAGGCTGTCGCTCTCCTACGTATTTGCGAAGATCGCCTTGCTGAGGTATTTGGGTGTAAAGTACTCTTGATATTCTTTTCTAATTTAGCATCTGAAGTTTTGTTCAGAACTCTATGTTGTGGTTATACTTAATCTTGGTGACCCTCATCTCATACTTTTTTTTTTTAGGGTCTTATACCAGGTGGTGCTTTACGACCAATTGACAATGATGTGGACTCAAATTTTTGTGTGACTGAGCATTACTGGTTCCCCATGTTGGCGGGGCTGTCGGATTTGACCCTAGATCATAGGTCAGAAGTTAGAAATTGTGCTCTTGAAGTGCTGTTTGATTTGTTAAATGAGAGAGGTCAGAAATTCTCAGCAGTATTTTGGGAGAGCATTTTCCATCGTGTTCTTTTTCCGATTTTCGACCCTGTGAGACATGCGGGTAATTATGGCTTCATTTCATCTGATGATGAGTGGCTTAGAGAAACCAGCATCCATTCACTTCAGTTGCTGTGCAATCTGTTCAACACTTTTTACCAGGTTTTTTCCCCTGCAAACCATTAACTATTGTCTTGGAGTGTGGACATTTTGTTGTGGAAATATTGAATTTTATCATGCCTCAGGGATATGCTTGCTAGTGTTATATGGACATTTCTTCTATTTGTGAACCTAGGAGGTGTCATTTATGTTGCCCCCATTGCTTGGATTGCTCCTGGATTGTGCCAAGAAGTCTGATCAAACAGTTGTTTCAATTGCTTTGGGAGCGCTGGTACATCTTGTAGAAGTTGGGGGTCACCAATTTAATGATGGCGACTGGGATACTCTGCTAAATAGCATACGGTTTGGCTCCTTCATACTTTGGTCGTTTATCTGTAGCATGTTCTCTGTCTATTCTGCATTTCGTTTTTGTCCTGATTGCCAGTTGAATTTCAGGGATGCTACATACACGACTCAGCCCCTTGAGTTGCTCAATTCTTTGGGTTTGGACAACTCAAGTAGCCATTCTGCCATCAGCAATCAGTTTGCCGACAATTTGCCTAAGGAATTGAATGGCTTGGATTTGGTCAACAGTACTGGTGGAATATCTCCAAGGACCAAGTCTGAAAGCACTAAAAAATCATTGAGCCCCACTTTTTCACGGAATGTTAGCAGTAATGGGGCTCTGCGAGTGGATTCCAAGAATTTTGAAGGTTCGGTACCTGATAGACTTGAGTTGGCAAATGCTATGCTGGCCATGCATGATAAAGAGTGTCATGTAAAATCATGGAATTGTTTTTAACATTTTAGGTCGATCTTTGCCAAAGCCTGCTGATGCTGAGAATTTACAACCAAGTCAAACTTTAGGTCAGAGATTAATGGGAAATATGATGGATAATCTGCTTCTTAGAAATCTTACTTCAAAATCAAAGAAGCATCAGGTGGATGCACTAGTTCCATCATTTCCTCTCAAGGTAATCTTTTGATCAACATCTTACTCCTGATGCAAATAGGTTCAGTATGATGAGCCCAGTGAAAGCACACGGCTGTTTACAACATTTTTCATCAGTTAAAATAGTTTTGTTGAAAAAGTATTTGTGTTAAAATTGCATTTGTTTTATGGGTATATATTGGTAGCTTCTCCGACAGAAATAACAAACAAAATCTTGTAGAAAGGAATTGGCCATTTCTTATAAAGACATCATTATTCAAGCAGAATTTTTATTCCTAGTGATGTTACAAAAAGAATCACAGCTCTAATTGTATTGTGTGCTTCACAGCATCACAAAAAGTTTGGTAACATCTAACAATGCTTATGTTTTGAACATTTAAGGTTCCTGATGCTGTTGACCCTGATCATGAGGAAGAAGAAGAGTCTCCCATTTTAGAAACCATTAGGGGGAAGTGTGTCACACAATTATTATTGCTACGTGCTGTTGATAGCATTCAGGTAATCTCTTATACCACTTTGTAAATAATATACTTTATTTTTCTTTTAAAAAATTACTTTTTTTTCACTTTGGAAAAAAAGTAATTTTTTTAAAGGCAGTTAAGGTTATATTATTTTGCCCATTACCAGAGCCTTGATTTTTTAAAACCCTAAATATGGTCTGTTATGATTTCTGTTTTTAATTAAATCCATTCACATGGTCATAGCGGAAATACTGGAACAAGTTGAAGCCTCAACAGAAGATCACAATTATGGAAATTCTACTACCAGTTCTAGATTTTGCTGGTTCTTATAATTCATATTCAAATCTTAGACTGCGTATGCATCACATTTCCTCAGAAAGGTAAAGATTACAATGGTCTATAATCTGGGTATTTTCTTTTGAGTAGAGAGGGTTTTTTACGAAGGCCTGCCGGGTATCTTCTTCTGGGTGAACATTACCTGAGAAACTAACTGTTTGCAGACCACCTATGAATCTTCTTCGTCAAGAGTTAGCAGGAACTACCATTTATTTAGATGTGCTACATAAGACGACGTTGACATGCAACATGCCTTGTGAAGAACATTCCAGCATATCTAATGGTTACTGTAGCGGTAACAATGATGTAGGCCAGGTGGAGGTGACAGAAGAGAAGCTGATTGGTATAGCTGAGGAAAAATTGGTAACCTTTTGTGGACAAATACTAAAGGATGCATCAGATCTCCATCCAAACTCAGGAGAGGCAGCAACAATGGATATACACAAAATTCTTGAGATTCGTTCTCCAGTTATAGTGAAGGTGTGTATTGTGCTATTTGGACAGGCACTCATTTTTGAATGCCTGATGAATGATCTCAAGTTAATCTTGAACTTTTTGAAGAATGGTGTTCGAGTTGCAATATCAAAGACATAATTAACATGAAACATCAAGTTGTCTGCCGTGGTTTTCTAAATCTCCCTATTGTTTGTTTTCTGGCTTTTTATGAATAGTAGATCATGCAATCTCATCAACAATATAGCTACAAAGTTTTCATTCTTTTGGTTTTTTTTATACAAAAAAATGTGGCAAAAAAATCATATTTGTTTCTTTTGCAGGTTCTAAAAGGGATGTGTCTGATGAACAATAATATTTTCAGAAGACATCTAAATGAGTTCTATCCGTTGATTACAAAGCTTGTGTGCTGTGATCAGGTAATAAGTTTTTTATTGAGTTTTTCTGGTGTGTATTGGCATTTTAGTTGCAATATTAGTTACGTCAAAAAAAGATTAATTTTAACTTCTTTTGATGTTATTGTTTGACTACATGGTGATAGATAAAAAGAGAACTATGGTATCCTCTTCTACCACCTATCCAGTGATCTCATATGGTTGATAGATAAAAAGAGAACTATGGTATCCTCTTCTACCACCTATCCAGTGATCTCACATGGTTGGGGGGACATGGTCTAGCATTTATGTGAGAACAAGTGACAGTTTTCCCAGTGAGATGCTTTTCCTTAATTTCAACCTTCCACTTTTATCCAGGTTTTGAGATTGGCTGTGTAAAGACAATTCACAAAATACTGTGTACAACACATATAATTTGATTTTTGCAGAAGAGTCAAGACGTCCTTTTAGTGGTTAAAGCCTTGTTAGGATTAGATATATGGTTGAAAATGGGAATGCTTATATGGTAGAAAATGAGAATGCTTTCCTGTTTGCATGATGTTTACCTCTTTTCTGGCTGAAATGGATGGACGGGCCTCTCTTCTGTTTGCCATGCTGTGCTGAATTTTATGGCTATAATCGGACAACTGGTGCTCCATTTTGTCTACATTTCCTCTGCCACATTTTCAGTCAAATGAAGATGCTGATGAAGGTGGTCATGGGTGAGTGATGTAGGTATGGATTTGTGGAGATCAGCTGTGATGCAATTTTGTCCAATGACATTAGTTTGAGAGCATTTGGGAGGCCTAATAAAACAAATGCATATACAGTTTACCTGGACTCAAGAGTAATTTCTTATTTTGAATTGGAGTCTTTTCTAAAGCAATAATTTGGAGAGAGAATATAATGTTGGACTTGGTCATTGTTTGTTGTGGATTTGTGGCCCTAACTATGAAATATCTGGGCAACTAATCTTGAAATCTTGTGGAAAAGGTTTCACATTTCTCTTCACATGGTGAGGTTCGGTCATTTTGTAAGGACTTCACATTGATCAATGAAACTTCCTTTACTTATTTTGTATCTTCTTAATTCAGAAGATAACACTTGATGGAGTTGAGCGGAAAGGAAATTTCATTAATTAGCATGAAATACATACAAAATGATTCATCTCTATTTGAAGAGAAATGTCTTAATTTCTATGTGATCTTTTAGAGATTAATTGCCTAATCTCGTAGTTAGGGCGTTAAATCCCTAACAAACATTGACAAAGTCTAAAATTACATCTTGTCCCCAAGTTTTATTTTGTCAAAAAGACTAATGAAAATGCATTTGTCGTATTACTTGGCACTGCATCACCAGGTTCCATATGTGTTTGGAATGTTTGGTTGGGCGGACTTCTTGGTTTTGGTGAAGGTGGGAAGCGTTAGCAGCTGCTGGCTTTTTTATGTTGTTAATGTGGGGAGTGCCAAGGGCAATTAAGGTAATGTGGGGCTTAGAGTTCACACGTCATTTCAACCTAGCTTGGAAATGCTAGTATACAAGTGCCCTTTTTTCCAATCTAAAGTTTTTTCTGCAAATATTATCGTTGTGTTCTTATAATAGGATTAAGGCTATTGCACGTGTAGCAATTTTCGGCCGAGGTGTTCTGTCATCATTTCTTGAAGCATTTGCACTATCATTAATTGGTTCTTCCCTGCAGATGGACACTCGTGGAGCTCTTGGGGATTTGTTCACCACTCAGCTGACTGCCCTTTTACCCTAGTTTCTTGGGTTTGCATCTATTATACGGCTAAATTATCGGCATGAAAAAGTGCATCTGCTCTTGTGGGGTGTTGAAGAAAAATCCTTCTTCTCGACCAAATATTTTTTTGGAATTTGAAACCGGCATTTCCCTTGTATTACATGGTGTCACCTGCGGAAGATCCTGGTAGAGCAGGACGGTTTGAGAGAGGCAGATTTTCGATCATGTGCATTTCTCATACTCCAACAGTTCAACTAGATGTGAATGGAAGTAGAAACAGCCGGGATTGTAGATTTAAAACAGTGTCTTGTGTATGTGAAATTTGCTGTCTTCTAATAATGAGTAATTATGTTATTCTTTTTCTTCCATGACAATTTCAAAATTTTGTACAGAATAGATGTAGCAAAGTTGCATCCTCGTTGAAAGTACGCAACATATTTTTGCCTGGTTAGAGGTATGTGCTGTGCTGTCATTCTATGATGGGAAAGCCTTTGTTGTTTGCACCATAAACTACTATTGTTTCTATAATTCCATGAGGTTTTTCTTTGTTCTTCTGCTGGAAGCTTTTATTTAAATCTGATGAGCAAAATTCTGGCGTCCGCTAATCCTTGGGAATCGTTTTACCCGATTTCATTCGTTGATGTTCACTTCCAGCAATTTTCTGTATATAATGATATAGGCCAGGAGCAGAGAAAAAGAATCTGATGATCGTCAAACAGGATAACATACATAAATTTCTGGTAAGGGGGCAAGATGTATATTTATAGATTTAGGCTTAAAAGAGATTTTTGCCAGCAAATTACAATTAGATTTTTTTTTCCAAGCTACAATTAAGAAAGTATTGATATACAAAGAACATACAAGCTACCTTGGTTCAATTCTACATGTATAATATTTGGCTCACCTTCAACTCGATGATTTCACTCGATTAGTAACGAAATAGAAGCCGTTTCAAAATTATTACTCTTATTTTTGTGCCCACTGTCCAAATGGGCAAAATGCTAAAGAAGCTACAAGGAAAGGCTTGTTCAGAAAAGAACGCTGTTTGAACATTTTCTTTAGACTGAGAGAAGATCTAATACAACCATATGTCTCGACTCTGGCAACTCTTTCATCTGGTTGCAAGGAAGATAAATGGCACCCACCAAATTCTATATTCAACATTTATCAGTTCCCATTTTGACTTTAAATATAAAGATTGTACAGATCAAAGAATAAAAAACTGGGATTTTCGCTATCTATAGCCAACTATCTGTACCCAAAAACTCTTTAAATAAGCACAACATATATTTTCTTTTTTTAAAGGTATGTTTGAAATCATGAATTTTCTTTGTAAAAAAACTCTTCCCATTCAAGGCTTTCAGAAAGTACCAATAGACAATCCAAAGGGATATTCTGTCTTATTGATAATGGGCATACAGAAAAAACAAGAATTTCATGCATTATAGTTCAAAATAACACTTCCAGAAAAAAAATATTGGAGTCACTCTTTGTGATGGAAAAACTCCTCAACATGCTTTAAGTACAATGTTAACAATTATACAATGTTCAAAAAAATACAAAAAGAATTAGCTGACTTTGCAACAAATGGAACCAAAAAAATCACCCAAAAATTTGTTGCCAGCATTTTGCAGATGCTTAAATGCATATTTTTTTCTGGCTGCCAAAAATTTGTTGCCAGCATTGTGCAGATGCTTAAATTAGATGACCATTTCTTATGTTTGACACATAGGGATAAGACACTTATCCAACATTATGCCCAAAATTGTTGAAGCACCAGCTAGTCTTTGTCTCCTCATAAGCCGAATAACCAGCTCATTCAAAAACTGTGGCATCGATTGCGTTTACACTGTCCCTAAAATTTGTCAGGAAGGTGTTACATGTAACCAGATCTGGATCGCAACCTTGATCCAACATGTTGTTCAAGAGATCAACAGCAGGTGCCAAACTGATACGAATAAGGAGTTAGGATGGCATTAGGCGGGAGAAGGTTAGATTGGTAAATTCAGTGTGGGGATTTGAAATATAAAAACAGGGGAAGATGGATAGAAGGAGGCTTGATTTTGTTGTAACGAAATTCCAGTTCTTGATCAATACAATTCATTTTCCATCTCCATCTCTCTATCTTCATCAATTCATCATCCATCTGTTACTCCATCACTGAATGGCTCCT
>JAVDBV010008465.1:4680-17391 GCA_032619315.1 Piper longum
AAAATCCCCCCCCCCCCCCCCCCCCCCTTTTTATTTTTCTCTTCGGAGTCCTTGTGGAGGTTTTGGCCTGTTAGGTGGCAAAAAATGTCCCCGACCAATGGAAACTATGTCTGATTTTAAAAGTACTTTATTCATGATTTTGACATGATTTTGTAATTCAAAGTACTTTGTTTGCTTGTACAGTATTATCATATTTACTCACTTGGGAGCACAATTTGGTGACTCATATTGTTTTCTTCTCTTCATGTTAAATGCTCCTCACATCTTTGTGTTGTTTCCCCTGTGAAACAGTGTATTTAGGTTCAACTGTCTACATTTTCATCGCTTCATTCAGCTCATTATTGTTTTTGTTCCACTTCAGGAAGCATATGAAATAGCTGATTAAGTCACGTTAGACGACAGCCCAAATAGATATGGGTTGCTTTCCTGTGGTAAGGGGCAAGAAAAAGAAATTTGAGAGGCCTCTCCGTTGCAATTCTGCTTTTGCTCATGAAGCACTACTGACAACTCTTCCAGAACCAGAGATACATGGTCGATCTCTTCAATCTGCTCCCCCAAGCTTTCGGACAAGAACTGCTAAACCTGTTCAGGCATCTAACAGCAGGACCCGTGCCTTGTCTGATCCATCAAGCCTTCACGCGACAGAGAAAGATGCTTTATCGTCTGTTGAGTTTGAGGACCAGGAAGATACTAGGGTCCGTGGCGGGCCACTGAAGGACCTGCATGCAGTGAATCCACAGCCTTTGCCACTTCCATCACCTCAGAGTTCTGGGCCGTTGAAAACCTGGGGAAGTTTCAAATCAACCAGTACAAGTGGGCCCCTTTTTTCCTCAGGTCCACTCCCCCTTCCTCCAGTAGGTTCTCTCCGATGCTTTGCATATGAGGAAATCGCGGCTGCTTGTCAGTATTTCTGTCCAGAGAGATGCATTTCAGAAGGTTTATCTTCGTCTTTTTATAAAGCATCTTTGGGGGAAGATGCTTCAGGTGTTAAGAAGCTTGAAGCTACAGTCTGCCTCCTCGCACTGGCAGAGACTCAGGTAGTAACTTGGAATGTGGCTTAAGTTATATGTCTATACAGTTATGCTTTTGAGAATAAAAAAATTGCAAAGATAAATAAATTTTGTGATAAAATGTTCAAATCATAATGTTAGTAAGTGTTTTTTTTTAATGACAATTAAATAGTTTGTGTTTGGTATATAATTTGTGACATTAGATTACCTATATCTGTGGAAATTGTTTTTATTATGTATGCAGGGCTATAAAGACTTTGTCAATGAGGTTAATACGCTTGCATCGTTGCAACACCCTCAGATTTGTAAATTGCTCGGTTATCATGCTCGTGAAGGTTCTGATCAGAAAATGGTTGTTTTTGAGAGACTCTTCCATGGAAGCTTAGATCGCCTTTTGTATGCAAGGTCTGATGGACCTCCCATGGATTGGTACTCGAGGATGAAGGTTGCTCTTTGTGCAGCACAGGGTCTTGCATTCTTGCATGAAGAAGGGCCTTTCCAGGTACAAAACTACAGTCGTTGTGAGAGGAACTATGTCTTGTCTTGATGATGAAGTTCTTATCCGTCATTTTTTTGATTGCTAGGCAATGTTCTATGAGTTTTCTTCAACAAACATACAGATTGATAAAGATTTCAGTGCAAAGCTTTCAGGCTATGGCTGCATTTCCCACTGTTCTGATGTTAATTTTTCATCCGCTTCAGCAGTAAGTGTTAAAAGTTTCATCATAGATCATCCTAATTTGGCCAAAAACTTCCTATTTGTCCTATTTCTTAAAAAAACGTTTGAACTTTTAGCTCCTATGTTGGAAAGAATCTGGATATAATGTTATGGTTGAAATTGTGGATCAATAGTAACTGTGAAAGCGATCAATAAGGGATACAAATTCTGTGCCGCTGACCCTAGATAACCGAGGATAAAGATGTTGCTGGCGATGAAGAAAAATAATGTGAATATTGGTGATGAGATAGTAATACTATTTTTTATAAATGATGGTGGCATAGCTTAATAGATGACATTTGACAACAAGTTTATATTTGGAGTTTAAAATGTTTTAAGTTTTTATTAGAACAAGTTTAGAATTTGAAGTTCAAAATGCACAAGTTTCTCTGCGGCTTGATCCTAGACAGATGACAGGGAAAGATGAACGAAAAAAATGAGATGTTGGGTTTTATAGATTATGTCTCCTGACTTTGCGGATGCTGTAGGAAAGTTAAAGTTTTTGAAAAGAGTAGAATCAAAATATAGGTGATAAGATACTAATACTATTTTTACTACTTGATGGGGGCATAGCTTTGCCAATGATGTTGGAAAACAAGTTTAGTATTTGAAGCTTAAAATGTTTAAGTTTGTCTGAAAACAAGTTTAGTATTTGAAGTTTAAAATGTACAAGCTTCGTGGGAGCTTGATCCTATGCTGATGGCAGGGAAAGATGAAAGGAGATGATTGAAATGTTTAGATAAAGGTTCCTGACGTTCCTGACATTGCTGATGCTGTAGGATAATAATTTTTTTTATAATAATTAAAACTTGAATAATCTTTTCAGCTCAGTGGCCTTGACGTTTTGTCTTTGCTGGTTAATTCAAAATGATTGTTTATGATTTTTGGTTTATTTTTGAGTTCTGCTGAAGTTACCTTGAATAATCTAGGTGATGCTGATCCTTGATTTTTATAACTAATGTTCTGTCTAGGCAATATAACATGAGTTACGAGGTGAGAGTAAAGAGAAGAAGATATAGTTTCTAAAATACCTCGATCAGAAAACATTTAGCAAATTTTGGTCGAGCTACCAACCATCCCTTAATGCCAACGACATGTGACTTATTTTTGTGTTTCAAGGGGAACACGTGATGAAAATAATTACATCCATTATAACAAGAGGAATGGCTTGTTTAAATAGTTCTTCATAGCAAAAGTTATAATTTAAATTGATCAATAAAATTTATAGTTTCAGTTCTCGTTCTTAATTGTGAAAGCTTGATGTGAATTTAGTGAAGAATATAGCCTTTGAGTGTAGTACTGAAAAGATTACTATATTGGTACTCTTGGTCATGGCATATGCTCTTATTAAGGCTTCTTAAACGTTCCTTGTCAAAAGGAGCCTTGACATTGATAAGATTGATACTATAAGGAATGGAAAGATTAGCCTTGAAGATAAGGGATGACTAATTGTACATTGATTAATCTTTAAACATCATTCATTGATGCAGATAAATTCTATGCATCCGATGAATAACCCATATTGCTTATTTTTGGTTTGGTGCTCTATTAGGTGTTGTTGAGGGTAGTGGACCATAGATATTAAGTTCACTTTTGCTTATTAATTTTGGGCTTATTTCATTGTGTTGGACAAATTTCAACAACTTAAAGAAAGTGAAAAAAACATTGTTTCAATACACAGTGTTCTTAGTCCTCTGCCAAAGGAATATAACTTTGTGTTAGATTTTTATCACCAAATTGGTTGATATGATAGCTGGTGTTTATAGATGTTGTTAGATAGTCCATAAAAAAAATCTGCATTATATTTATACAAAGTAATTGTTGATGCATTTGGATGCTTTTATCCGTTTCCACTGATAGTGCCTTGTGTTTTCGAACTTCAGACTGCTGCTAATCTTCCAGCTGAAACGACTGAAAGAGGCTTACTAACTCCTAAAAGTAACGTGTGGTCATTTGGAGTTGTTCTTCTTGAACTCCTAACTGGTAGAAAGCATCTAGACTCCAGATATGCCAAGGAAGAACGAAATCTCATCAAGTGGAGTCGTCCATTTCTCTCCGATGATTCCAGGCTTTCTCTCATCATGGATCCACGCTTGAAAGGTCGATTCCCAACCAAAGCAGCTCGAACCGTTGCAGATGTAGCCCAGAAGTGTCTGCGGAATGATCCCTCGGAAAGGCCAACCATGCGAACAATTGTTGAATCATTTAAGGACATTCAGGACATGAAATACCCTTCTAAGTTTCCTCTTCAGGAGCCGGCACTTGTTGTTGGAAAGCAGATGTTAAGATCTCCAAGCCTCAATGGTATTGTTACTTTACCACCAAGATCAAACTTTTCGCCATCGCCTCCACTCAGATCACAAAGGTCAGTATCTCCCTCAAGAATTATGGGATCTATGCTTTCTCCTTCGATTTCATGTTCATCGACGTTGATGGTTGAAGAGTTTCGCATACAGGATAACAAAAAAGGCCTCCCATCAGTGACGACCGGAATTGGATTTTAGTTGTGGATAAGTGCATATATGTTATTCTTTTTTCATTCTATTCTGCATATGCTTGTTTTTGTTCATTTTGTGATTAGTCTTGGCGTAACCGATAAGTTGTTTTCTTTCTTTCCTTCTTGTATCATTCCTCGTGAAATGTGTGGAGGGATGATCACCTGTAGATACACTTGAGTGTAAGCTATTTATTATTGTGCAAGAGTTATCTCCAAAATCTTTGCATTTTTTACACTACCAAGTTTCATTTTGTTT
Organism: Piper longum; assembly: GCA_032619315.1. Taxonomy (NCBI): domain Eukaryota; kingdom Viridiplantae; phylum Streptophyta; class Magnoliopsida; order Piperales; family Piperaceae; genus Piper; species Piper longum. The sequence continues at coordinate 9,162 of JAVDBV010008465.1, forward strand.
CCATTTTCCAACACAACTGCTTGGCTTCTTTAAGCATGCACAAGAGGGGAGAAACACTGTACTTGCTTATAATTAAATGAGATCCCATAATAGCCACGGAGTCAAATTTGCAACCATCTCTAACTGGAGAAAATTCTGTGCTGCCCAACACTGTATCATTCCATTGGCACTGCCCATCTGCTTAAGAACTGTGAGATCACAAGCTTCGTGGAAAAGGGTCGAAATTTATGGTGAGTTAGAGTGAGTTCTTATCATTTCTTCTATCTCAAAGGCGCTTCAACACTTAGTATATATAACATGACAACCTTAGTGATTGAATGGTCCTTCAATCTCAAATAGTCAAGTTATTTATAATAGGATGTTGAAGACATTGTTCCCTATCCATGTCTAATAAGTAAAGGACTCCACTTTATTTTGCTTTCCAAGACAACCTCCCAGTCTTCGAAATTGGAGTTCGAAGGACTCAATCGTTGGTTTCTTTTGACTTGCCAAGTAATAAAGCTTTCAAACATCAATAGGATTCTTAAAATTAAGCTAAATTAAGATTCATGTGTAAGATGATCTATTTTCGTTTAGATAAATTGAGATTTATAGGTGAAATAAGCTTCTTTTTTAAAAAAAATTATGGAGAAAAAATGGCCATATTCTCAAGGAGAAAGGTTTATCCTTCAACCAATTAACTTTAATTCAATGTAGTTCACAAAAAACTTGCTTCATGCATATTTTGATTGATACAAGTTGGTTAAACCACTTAGCAGCATTGAACACATTAGGTGAGGGGGTGAGTATTTGTTTATTTTGGTTTAGTTATAATTAATCTTCCGGAAAGAGGCATTTATTTTTTATGGAAATAATCAAACCAAAACACAAATTTGGATAAAGCAAACCTAACTGAAAGGCTTCACTTTAGTCTTGTTTCATCTTGGATGTAGAGATAAAATGAAGTGGTATATACCTTATAGGGATATACGGGGTTTGGAATTCTGATAACATAATTTTATTAATTATAGAGGTAATTTGTAACACTTCTATTTTGAAAAAATAAGGTATATAGTCTAATCTTATACCTTTTGAGGAGTCTTACATTTAATACTTATTATTTTAACTTTATTAAATACCTCTAAGGAGATAAATAAGTTCATGAATTTATACTTAGGTTTTGACCATTATGAATGTATTTTTTTCTGAATTAGTCTCATATCTAATACTTATAAAGATAAAATCTTACATGTTAGAAAAGGATATATTTATAATCTTCAACTTTAAGTTAATCATTTTGTAGGATAACTTAGGCCCATTAGCGCTTAGACTAGGTCATTAGAGTATAATATTAGAGCTAATATGATTCTATATTTGATGGTCAGCTGAGTTAGATTTTCCATGGGCTAGGTCCATGGCTTTAATGATAGAATTGCTTTAAGATGAGTAGGTTGCAATGACCATAAAATGAATTTCACATTCATTACCTTATCGGCAAGATTTGATATATTATTGAGAATGTGTTTATGTTAAAAAATAATTTAGGTCCATTACTTTCAGCTCTATCGTTACAATGAGTTTGCTTCATGATTTGGGTAAATTAATTATAATTAAAGGTTTATTAGGTTAGTATTAAAAAAATATAAAATGTATGAATTTTTTTAGTTATAATTTATAAAGAGTTAATTATAATGTAAACATATATGAAATGTAAAATACCTTTACAAAAAAAAAATCCTCCAATTTATTGTGCTTTTTATAACAAATTTTATTGTGATAAATTTATAAGGAGACCACTTGTGAGAAATCTTACTTGCATCTTACTATAATACTCTAAAAATGAAATTTTACAAAAAGATCAATACTTTTGCCATGAATTACCATTTATAAATTTCATAAAATTTTGATTTCTTTCATCCTAATTAAATGAAGCCAAATGGACTATTTTTTTAAAAAAAGAAGTTAAAAAAATTATAAAAAAATTATGAGTCTTATATTCATGAGTTGCAACGTATATAGCTTGTATGAACTACTTTTATTTGGAACAATTTAGTGTCCCACTATCTAAAATTCACATAGATGATTATAAAAATAAATAATTAGGGCAATTCTAAATTTTCAAATCATTCTAATATTTTAACCCTTTCATCATTCGTCGGTTCGATCGGTTTTTGATCAAAGCCAATCAATCCAAATAAACCAATAAATAGAAATAATTCTATTTACATCACTTTCTCCACTTTTTTTGTCTTTATTTTATTATGCCTTTATGTGCCTCTAGTCATCATGAAATATAACAAAATTTTAAAATCATTATTTTAATTCAATCTATTGAATGTCTATGTACATGTAAGAGATTCATAGCAACCAAGCCAAAAATACAAATTAATATGTTTAAGTCATCTCATTAAAAATGGTTAAACAAAGTTTAAGTTTACTCAACATTTTCACAATAAAATTGATCCTATTATTAAGCACAAGTACATGTGTTAGACAAGTAATATAATGATAAATGAGATCATTCCTATGGGGAATTGTTGTTTTAACCTTATGCCTAGTGTAATTTTTAAGTTATTTCCTAGACTAAAAGTAAATAATAATAGAAATTATCACAAAACAAAACAACAATAACACAAATTTATCTGAAACATAAATTTGATGCAAAGGCTTGAAACTAATAACAATTGTAGTGATATGCTACACTAAATATTCCATTATCAAGCTAATAAATTCTTTCAAGTGAATGAGAGACTTGAGATGGTTAACTTCACTTAGTTTGCTTTGTAACGTAAAATTGTTAATCCTATCTAATCAATTATGATATGTGTTATTATCTGGAGAAACAATGGTAATTATAAAGGCCTTTTTCTACGTATTACAATCTAGTGCAATTGCCTCATTCCACATGTTTGTGCAAACAAAATAAGATTGGTGCATTACGAATAATTCCTTTATATGGATGGATATCTATAAAATCAAGTGTATATCTACCCAATAAGACTCATAGATTATTTAAAAGACTGACATCAATGAATTTCCTATGTTAATGCAAATTCAAATCTATTCATCTTACCAAGATAAGTTACACTTTTTAAGCATTAAGAATGAAGTCGAAATAATCAACACAACACCACATACAAGGCAATAGATAAAAATATTTTACTTTGTATTTCTAGTATGATTTGTTGTCCATCCTAGGTCTATATAAAATTACCCTATGAAAGTTTTAATAGACATCATTGAATTCATTGAGAGAAATAATATAGACAAGAAGAGAAGAAGAAAAAAAATTATACAAATCTAGTTTGTTGAGGCCTTGGCTCAAATCTTCTCTCCAGCCTTGTTCTTTTCATGTAGCTTGATGGCATAGCTTCTCAAAATTCCAACTTTTCTTTCCACAGCCTGAAGAGGTTTGGAAGGACTTAGGTTTGGAAGTAGAACAATTGGTTCATTCTAATCTTTCTAATCTCCTCCCTTGTGAGTAAGTGGTCAAATATATAGAGAGGAATTGGGGGTAGGTGGCTTTAAGGCACATTCTATAAAATTTCTCGACAAATTTCTAGAAACTTCCTAATCCCCAACAACTGCATATATGATTTCTAATTATTAGTACCCACATATGCAACACAATTCTTTCATGGGTTGCATGGTGCTTATCATCATGATTTATTTAGGAGTTTATTGGAGTTGGTGAAAAGTGTACCTTAAAGCATCATCATTGGAATAAATGGAGATGCTCCTCACGAGCATTTGTGGAAGTTGGGCACATTTGTTAGACAATTTGTTCTCCAACAATTGTACCCAAGATGATCATCCAATAGCTCCAAATTGTGGGCATGATGTGATTAGTTAGATTTGTCTACCAATAAGAAGCATGCTGAAAATTGCAAACCAACACTTTTGCAAGAATGTCCCACTTAGAAAATTCTACAAGTGGTGCATCCTAGGTTTTGTTCATGTGGCTTTGTCTTCCCCTTTGCTCATTCTTTCCTCATGGGGACCAAGGTACACATAGTATAACATCCAACTCACACACGTACATGGATAATTCTTGCCTTTGTAGAGATTAAATATTCAATAAAAAAATGATATAAAAATACTAATATTTTATATTTTATCCATTTTATCGAAGGCTAAGTTTACTAACTAATCCGACTACAAAATTAGGGTAAATGCTCACAAAAACAAAATTAAACTAATCAAAATATTGGTTCTATTCGAGAGTTAACACTTACCCTAGTAGGTATTGGTTGTGAAATTAAACTAGGGGTTATTACAATCCACCTAATCTTATGAAATTTTGTCACTAGAATTGCCACACTTGGCTTGTAGGTAACCTTAGCTCACGTCCTTCTTAGACTTTCTTAGATTGTGGTTAGTCGCCTAGCCTATGTTTTTAATCCAATCCACCATCCAACACAGAACTAAATGCCTCTGATACCGACTGTAATGACTTAGCCCAAAGTATAAATTAATAAGCTTAAATCATCTCTTTAAAAGTAGTTAATTGAAGTTAAATATCTATAATCCATTCATATTAATAATTCGAATCTTATCCAAATAGGTATTGGATGTAAAACTAACTTAAAAGATGGAAGCTTAATATATTATGTAGGAAAAAATTTATGTGAGCTACACTTCATATAGTTTATATGAGCTATACATTTAATTTGAATTTTTTTAGTAGGCTCCATAAAATAAAATTTATATATATCAAAAGTAGAGTATATAAGTAGGAGATTAATAAAATTTTATCATTTTTTGATATCATTATGACTTACTTTCATACTTTCAAAAGAAGCACTAGTTAATAAAAATTTTGAAATTAATTTTTATTACAACTACTTTGATAATAAAAATGAAAGGTTCAAAATTATCAAATTGATTTATAATTACCCTTATTATTTAGTATCGAATTTATCTGAACCCTTAATTTGGCTGGTACAAAGGCACCCTTGCTCTTAGTTCAAGTTTTCCACGTTAGGGTCACATTACGGCACTCGGGGTGACCTCAGGAACCATGTTGCGGGTCTCGTAGGGGCTAGGATAGTCTGAATATCGTTCAAACAAACCACAAACAAACAACAAACATGCATTGAACACATTAGGTGAGGTTGAGTATTTGGTAATTTTTGTTTAGTTCTAATTAATCTTACGAACAGAGGCATTTATTTTTTATGGAAATAATCAAACCAAACCATAAATTTGGATAAAGTAAACCTAACTAAAAAACTTCACTTTAGTCTTGTTTCATCTTGGATGTAGGCATAAAATGAAGCGACTATATACATTATAGGGATATACGGGCTTAAGAATTCTGATAACATAATTTTAATAATTATAGAGCTAATTTGTAACACTTCTATTTTGAAAACATAAGGTATATATTTTGAGGAGTCTTACATTTAATACTTATTATTTTGACTTAATTAAATACCTTTGAGGAGATAAATGAAGTTTATGAATTTATACTTGGGTTTCGACCATTATGAATGTATTATTTTATGAATGCATTATTTTCGTGACAGAGACACTCCTAAACCTAACTAGACTCGACTTCAATAAAAAATCAGAATTAAGAGCCTCGGTGCAGAGTCCAACCGGGTGGTGTCAAGCACCGAGGGAGACTACGACCGTGGCTCTCACATACTTACCATTCATACGCACGCAAAGAAAAGGGTGGGGCAAGAAACTCGATCTCGATCAAGATCAAACTGAAATTAAAACCATTGGACAGAAAGCATGGGTTTTACAACCTCCACTACTTAGGAAAATTATATCCCCAAAATTCACCTAGGGGTACACACACTACAACTACAGCCATGATCACACCATTCAAACGGCTACCCACACACACCCGGTGTAAGGAGTTGTCGTAATATATTGTTGTGAATGCACTATCAAGGAGTACATTGCTATCAAGATGTTCTACTTTCGATACCAACTGTGCGAACCATACTACTTATTAAACATACCACCAACAAGGCACTCTTACAACTAATACATCACCACAAGGTCCTACTTCTATCAACCATAATACTACTACAGGGACATATCTGCAGAAGGCAAGTTTGACATTGTCAAATGCATATATCACGCATATGTGTACATATGTAACTTGAGTATGTAATGATTCCTATCAACCATAATACTACTACAGGGACATATTTGCAGAAGGCAAGTTTGACATTGTCAAATGCATATATCACGCATATGTATACATACGTAACTTGAGTATGTAATGATACTCATTTTCTATATAGAAGGGTGGATGTAATCCTAAGGATGCTCATAGGATCCACCACGTATGCCTCAAAACATGATGTAGTCTATAAGTCAGGCTGACCTTGTGACCTATATGGTCGTGCAAAGGGATACCCTATGACTAGGGTATCATAACTGGCGTTAGAAACTAGGTATGGCAAGTGTGAAATCAATGAGATGTGTTAAGGGGACCTAAAAGGTGTCCATCCCGGGAGGCTGTCTAAAAGATATAATCACTATGTCTTTACCTATAGCTACATAGTGAGAAATGTGTACACTGGGATAAGGTGGTATATATAAACCAAAAGAAGGTCGAGGTAATGTCCATTTGAAGTGTCGTTATTGTTGCTTATTGTGGATCTAATTATCATTCCCAAAAACTACTATGTAGACATCCTGAAAGATGGCTCCTAGGGTTCTATGACAATCATTAAACGTAAACAATAGACAAGTATCTCCCGATTGAGTGCTAGGCACACACATACTAATGAATGGAGAATTCCCCCATTCTAAAGAACTATTGTTGTACCTTGGGTCAACGGGAACCTATCGTGAGGCACAAGAGTGTCTCATCTTCTTATTCGTAATTAAAGACCAATCGTCCCATAATAATTTATATCACTCGATATCGACTCACTTAATATCAATGAAGAATATTGTAACTTGTTGCTTGTTATTATATGACTTAGTGGCTTTATCACTAACGTGATTTGGTGACCACAGGTGAACACCCCTAGGCTGAAGGTTGTTGACGTGGTTGGTGGTTCCCTCACTGACGGTAATTGAAAGAATTGATAAATAAGATTGACCTTCCTATTAATATTATTTAAACTTATACTTTTAACTATGAAAAATAGTTTGGAGGCAGTGAGATTCTGTTCTTGCGTAGTTGGTTTAATTTATGACATCGCTGGCATGGAACCATCTTATATTACATGATTTATTTTTAAGGTTAATAATTTCCAAAAGATGCTTAAATTTCATGTTCAATTATTCCAAATTATTTTCATTCAATTATACCTCATATATAATTTTTTACCTGTTTTGTCATGTTATAATGCATGTGCATGCATTTTTTTTATGTCCTTACATTTTTTTTAGGTAACCTCCAACTGGCTAAGGCAGCTTGTTACAAAAAACTCGCATCTCTAATATTGGGTGCCCGCCAGATAATCTCGGCCTGACCACTCTAGTCGTTGCCCATCATTATGTCTAGCTACTAAACTCCTCACCATCCAACTATCGCATCACAAGGCTGATATTTTTACATATTCTGCTCAAATAGGCAAAGTTGACAATACGGTACTATCCTTACAACTACTCAATTGTTAGTTATTTGACCCACTTAGTTCGTTATCTATAATTCCTACCATACCATCTAGCTAAATGCAACTACTTTTGTAAAACCCGTGATTCGAGTCACGGTTTTATGGTCGTTAGCCGATTGGTTCAGCCATCGGTTCGAGTTGAGTGTATTTCAGAACACGTGTACTGAGCCGATGCCGGTCACGTGTATGAGCTGTGAGGGTAATGTGTAGCGAGGATGTGATGATAATGACATGAATGAGCAGAGAATGAGTTATTAAAATGCATGAGAGTATACAGTGGGTGATTTTAGATTCATTATTTTGTGATCGTAGAAATAGTTTTAGGCTGTTTATTGCGTTAGGACGCGTTATGGGTAGTTTTGGATGGGTTATTAGTTATAGAGCATGTCATTTGGATGTTGTATGTTTTATTTTATTTTATAGGATTTTTTCTGATTTTTATAGATTTTTTTAGGATTTATTACGCGTTAGTTATTATTTTTGACTCGAGAGGGACACGAGTCAAGTTTTATTAACGAAATTACCACCCAACGTTCTTTTTTTTTTTCTCCCCCGACACATTTCCTCACCCACCCAAAACCCCAACCGCCCCCATGCGCTGCCGTCGCCGCCTAGCACCGCCCGGCCGCCGAGCGACGCCGCCCCACCCCACCACGGCG
>JAVDBV010008494.1:8228-29746 GCA_032619315.1 Piper longum
CCCCCCCCCCCCCCCCCCCCCCCCCCCCCCCCCCCCCCCCCCCCCCCCCCCCCCCCCCCGCGATATATACGACCATTATCACAATTTTTTGATTAACTTATTCCTTAATTTTAATAAGAGTATTTTATAAAATGACTTAACTATTTAACTCTATTCTCCAATGATTTATTTATTTCCTTATTCGGATCCTCCCACAATATACATACTATAACCTGTTTGTCTTGATAAATTTTATAAGATTAATAATCTCCTAATCTAATCAATTAATTTAGTATATCCCAGCTAAGACGGGGAAGAAAATTTGAGAAAGCAGGTGGTTCAGTTCTAACCGATCCGACGACAAAACCATCCAGACCGTTCTCACCACCTTAGTGCCTCCACTCGAGTTACGAGCTGGCGTTTAACCCAACTCGGCGAATGTTTTCGGTTCTTCAGAAGCATATATCCTGGTTTTTTTACAACAGATTAGAATGTGTGGGATTATATAGAGGGCATGAAAAACGAGAAAAAATATGGTTGATGTTGAACTCTGTTTGATTGAATGATTCTCCATGGATATGATTTTACTTGGCTAATGATACTCATGTATGCGTCGACTTTGTTTGTGTTGGAGACATAATTTTGTCAAATTATTGTTGATCATATGAGAGAAGATTGTTGTCCGTGAGAAAGACCATTAACCTTAAACAGTGTTCTGTTTTGGGCCAAAGAGTGTGATTTTTGTTAGGAGAAAAATAGATTCAGAGTACAAATATTATGACTTTTGATTCTATATATATATCAGTCGAATTCTGTTATTTGATTTGGCAGCCTTTGCATTTTTCTTGTAGTTGAATTAACAGGCATAATAATGAAAAATCAAGGCGACAAGATGCAATGAAATTTTGCTCAGAAGGTTTGGCAGACCAACAAGATTGTCAACAAGAGACGATTAATGAACTATGTAATAAGACACGAGTAATAATGGGTCGTTGCCATTAAATTAGTTGATTTTCTTTTTTGACAAATTTCAAGAATATTTATTCAAGGGTTTTCATGAATTTCATGAGTTCATGCACTCCAATCACCTTGAATCTATCAAGTTCCAGAAATTTTCAAGTATAATGACTATTTATAGCAAGGACTAAAACAAAGGAAAAGCATTCTTTCATATTACACAACACATGACGTATAACAGAATCAACCAAATATTTATTTCATTTCACATAGCTTGACAAACACTTTTTTTTTTTAAAAAAAAAACATATTTGTGTCTATTTATATCTGTCACACAGCACTGAATTGCCTATATCCTATTTATCTTACAACTCAAATCTTAAGCTTCAGACTCTTCAACTCCTTGAAGTGTAAGCAAAGTGGCTCCAGACCCAACTTTGATGACAGTTGATAGTATATGTATATGTATATGCATAAAAAAGAATGTGGAAACGAACATAGCTTGCAGTGTCGGAAATATGAACATTGACACAGCTTTCTCACTTCAACCTGATTTTATCTGTAAAGAAATTAACATGGCCAGCCTTCTAAACATACCCTGCACTCTAGATATAGATAACCCTCCAAGCAGAAGATAAAGCAAACCTCTTGTTTCTGAGGTTTGACTCGAAGAACCCTCTTCTCGAACCTCTACCACTTCCCGTGAGCTAACAGGAAATTGAGAATAAGCAGACAGTAACTGTTCATGGATGTCATCCATACGACCTTGCAGTTCATCCACCCGATCCATGTCAATAATGTCCTAAATTAAAAAAAAAAAACACAATGAAAACTGATTCAGAAAGAACATTAACAATGATGAGGGAACCGTATAAAAACTTACAAATTGAACTTACCTGGGCATTGAAACATTTAAATACAGGATGAAACCTTTGCCTACAATACTCGTTGAAGAGAAGAGTTAAGACCAGAAGTGGAATGATGAAGCCTGAGGCAACTGGCGATTTTTTAAGACCAAAGACTCCAAGGGCAATAATTTGTGTAAGTAACAATGAGAAAATAGTTGCATTGTGAATAACAGGCCACATCAGCCCTCCACTTTCATACTTTGTAATATAAACATTAAGGATCTGCACCAAGTGGCCAAGATGATGAATATCAGAACCAATAATGAAAAGATAAATAAATCCTTTACTTCTTAACTGAAGGCCATTTAGTAGTTTCAATGACAAATCTTCCATACTAAAGCATATTCCCTTCTCATTTAAAATTTAGCTTTATTATTAAAAAAATTGCTATTTCTCAAGGTAAAACCAACACAAATGTAATTGCCTTTACCCAACAGAAAGACTAAAATCAATGGTAAACATTAATGGCAAGAACATAGCAAAGTGGCATAATTAAGGCACCATGCATTACCTGGTTGCGATACACCACATAACCTAGCAGATAATACACCAGCAATATTGGCAAAATTAAAGGTGCCAAAACAGAGCAGGTAAAACCAAGCAGACCAAAGAGGAGTACTCTGGGAACTTCTGTATGATAAGGGAACGATGGTATTGAAGCCTGCTCATCATCATTTCTTAATATAAACCGCCGCACTACGTTATAAAGAAGTGCAAACGGTTGCACAATTTCAAAAGACAAACTCATCCAACCTGATGTGAGGACATAAGTGATAAAAAATGTTGCCTGTACACAAATAATGAAAATTTTCATTAGTATTCTCATAGGAAAAAGGACATGATTAGCCACAGAAAGTAAAGATAGGCAACTCAAAGTTACAATCTGAGAATAATATTATTAAGTAGCAAGACCTTTGACAGTGTAAAAGTTCAGCCAAGTTTATTAAAAAAACGAATTAGTGTCAGTTAAACTTGTGAGAATAACTAATTGCTACGGCTCCCGTAAAGAACACTTAAGAAACAAAGTCCTGAGATGAAATGCTTTCCTATTAGCTAAGCATGTGACAATTGACAAACAACAACAATATTACAATTTAGATGGAGAAAAATGTTACACAACAAACATTACAGTTGATTGAGTAATCAGATTTTTTGTTCTTTTTTTTTTAAACAAAAAAATTTAAAAATTTAAAAATAAGAAAAGAGAAAAAAAAGTCCTACTTAAGTATAGTAAAAAGAAGCATTACTTATTAATCACGTCTCCCAAGAACATGAATCAATTAGGGAAGGAACAAGTTTACAGTGGACAGTTCTGTTGTTCCATAAATAGTAAATAGCATAACTAATGTGCATGTACAAACGCAAATATCATCAAACAGGAAGACACTTCACCTGTGAATGAGTTCAGAACCTAGTAGGCAGCATTGCTTAACAACTAGACTTAACAGATCAAGTGGCTTGGGAAAAGATAAGCCAATAATATAAGAAACTAATAGATTATGGATCAATAGTTGCGCATGTATATATATCTCTCTACACTAATAATCACCTGCCTTGGTACTGCTTTAGCCAGCAGGGTGGGAACGTCTTTAGCACTAGAAAGACTGTACAGCTGATTAATTACGGTCCCTGACAATACATTAACAAAGAACACATTCCAAATCATAAAATACAGAATCTTGCAGCAAGCACTTCTTTTCCTTCCACTTCTGGAAACAGACCCTTCAACTGATGAAAGTAGCATCATTATTGGAGGCACAATCAAAAGGAATAATAATAAAATGACACTTGGAAAATATCCTGTAACCAGCTGGCTGGCATATTTCCTGCAATTAATACATGCTACAATTATTGAAGGAATTTAACAGATCAGAAACAAATAACCACTAGTGATTTTGCAACTGCTCTTAATGGTGGATATCATTTTCTTGTAAAAAATAAAAATACATACTTCTTCAAAATTCCCTTCAAGAAGGGAAATGTCTTTTGTAACTTCTCCAGTTGCGACAAACCTTGCACAAAAGTTACAGGAGGGAAGAACAGAACCACAAAAACAAGGGAAACCAGTAGACTTGCGAGTCTACGTATCCAGAGCTGCCTAAAAGGTATCCACAGGTTGGACCAATAAACGTCTTTTGGTGAAGGAGCCAGATCACTGACCCATAACATTGGATTTGAAAATTGAAGAACTCGTGAAGCGACAATAGCAGCGTAACGTGTTTTAAAAAAAACAAAAGCAGCGCCACATTCCTACACTCAGAAAATCAAATTTTTAGGCACCCATAGGTGACTTTTGTTAGAGGGGGTGGGGGGCAAAACAACAACAATACCTTGTCCTTATTGAAAGAATTTGGAAGTTCAAAGCTAGGAAGCTTGACAGTCTGCTGAAGCGAGCCTGATGTGACACCACAAATACCACATCTATCAAATGGTCCTTGATCGGCACACGTGGGTTTCACGCACAAACATCTTCTATAAATCTTATCCATATTATTCTGTAAAAAGAAAAGCGTTAAGATAACACCCATAAATGTAGATTTAACAAATTCGAAACTCAGGTGTAGAACTGACAAATCAATAGCAAATCACTATGGATAAGAAAATTTAAATCTACTCCCCATTTACTGCAATCATACTAATTAGACTGGTAACTTTCTCAGCAACTAGCCTAAAAAACATGACATGATGGAATTAAGGTTGTGAGCTTTTGATTTTCCACAAGGCAGCCTTCTCATGTGATTTGACTAAACCTCTCATAATATGCAGCTGAATTTTTTATACATAATTAGAATCTCCTGTGACCTTCACGTAACTTTTCCACCAAGCATCCTACGCATTTAAATAACATCACTAATTAAGGTAATTAAAATAACACCACGTAGAAGTACCGACAATCAGATCTCTCCAAGAAAACTTCAACTAGAATGCAAATATATTAAAAGCAATGGTCTATGGCATGTATGTACCATGAGCTTGTGAACTTTCCCAACTCTGTAGATCATTTGATGAGACAAGTAACTCAATCCATAATACTTTTCAAAAAAACTTTTCACAGATTCACTACGAGATTTTTCTGTTGACTTGGGAATGGAACGCACAAGGACAGTGAAATGACTAGGATTTGGAGGAGATTCAGTAATATATGCAAGTCTCATTTTTGTGATGCTCCGGTATTCCTAAGAAAAGGATAGGGAAAAAAATTTAGGTGCATCCTGATAAAAATAACTGTTACATAAATAGATTTCACAAACAAAATTTCTTACAAAGTAAAGGAGGATACATGCTGAACAGGATATGAGATACAATGCTAGGCAGTGAACCCAAAGCCTGCAACATATACAATAAAACTTCATCATTTCCAACAGTAAATGCATGATGATTAAGTGTTTTTATCGCTAAACGTTAAAATGGTGTTTCACGACAATACACATTTAACATGACAAAAATTCAATCAGAACAGTACAAAATAGTACTGGTCAAATGACAAATGGCACTGCCTCACAGGAGGAAAAGATGCATTGCAGTTTGCCAGCTTAATATTTGAGAATCATAGAATGACAAAACAATAGATGATAACAACAAAAAGTGGAGGATAACTACCTTTCAGATCCAAATTCAAATTAAGTCACAAATAAGAGCATTCAAGTGGATGAATGCACGTGCCCATCAATTAGCCATGAAAAAGATCCTCACTATTATTATTTTCTTATAATTATTGAGAAAGAAACACACGCATTATTGTATATGCAGATTTGAAATTTTAAAACCATGATCAAGACATACCACTCTGATCCTTCCTTGACATTTTCAATAGTGAACACATCCAGTGACTCAGAACGAATGTGCTTGTAACGCGTCTCTTGACCATGATAATTAAAGGGAAGCACTAAAAACATGCACAAAATTGCAGCAATGGAAAAAATCCTGATGCTGCAAAAAAACACAAATTCGCGATCAATAAAGATAATTACGCACACAACTATTATGAGGATGAACCAGGATAAGATAATGCTAACCAAGAAATTCAATCCCCAATATCCATTGCATAACCAGATGCCCAAAGTCAAAATCGGAGATGCATGAAGAATTTGTGGTTTCTCTTTTTACCAAACTCAATTATATAAAAAGAACCCTTACGCTTGGATACCTTGCAGCCAACATTGAATGGTCAAATCCTTGCCAACCAGGGTAAAGATTTTGTGTGAATTAATTAAGCTGAAAGACTACTGGTTAGGTTTATGCGCTAGCACCAATCCATGTCCTACAGTGGAAGTGAACTTTTGCTTAAGCTTGTGAAATGAGGTTGCTAGAAAAAGCGGTCATATTGAAGCCAGTTAAACGAGATTATTGCACTTTAATTACCAAAATGTACATAGACTGAGTTGATAGGAGAACACGCTTTCAGCCTCAAAGAAGCTTCTACGTGGCATGTACAATTTGGACAAATTTTGAGGAGGGAGAGAGGAAAAATTATCTCATAGATTACGATGCATGTGCTTGAAATAAGATGGAAGAAGATGTAGAAGAAGAAAGAAGTAAAGACACTGATTTTCTCTTATAGAAATCATTAACTTGAGTCCAAAAATGCTATCTTTGAATGTTATACCGCTTCCAATCCTCATCTTGTGTGCCATTGAATGAGTGTATGAAAATGTTTTATACTTAAAATGAAAACATCAAAATGCCTTGTTGTAAGGATCTACTAAAACTCAAAGACAGTCCATATTCAACAATGGAAATGCACAAGTTGTCTGCTTTCTGGTTGGGCAATAAGGTTAACCAAAGGGCAGACCAATCATTCTGAAGAGTAACGACCAAAGCAAGGAGTCACGTGGAAGCAAAAAAAGGCATTAATTGAAAATCATGTATCACTATTACCACCAAACAATGTCACTGCTTCCGAACTAAATGGGGAAAGATTGTGAAAAAGTTCTATCGTTAGGTCAAACTAGTTTTATAGCTGAAATTTTTTTACATACGTTGACAAAACAAAACGTATTCATCTAGGCACCCAACATAATAAATTATATGGACTAATCACCTGAAAACGAGTGATCTGAGAAAAACTACGGCATCCAAACCAGCAACAGAGAGGACCTCAGCCTCAGAAGTTCGACATGCTTTGACAATCCAACTAGCAGAAGGTATTAATCTCTCCAAGCTGATGCACGTTTCTCTAGAATGTTTCTGCATTTCAGCCAGTCTGCGGCCAAAGTATACCGCCATATTGCCTGGCTGCTTCTTCAATATAGAATACGAACAAAGCAATACTGCCGAGATGCCGATGTTGATTCCAGCCGAGGTCAGAAGAGCCGAAACATTCATCTCCAGCAGCTAAAGACTACTTAATTTAAAATTGTACAACTCAATATAGTTCCCTACAATAAAGAACAAAGCTCCATGATTAAAATAGGAAGCATAATCCTAGTTAACAGGCAACATTAATTACAAACAGCTCAACATTAATTAACTAAATTCCCAATTATGCATCTAAAACTAAATAAAAAATGGCTTCCAAGCTCCAACTGCAACAGATTGTCCCCATTCACAAGATCATAAACACGAAACATAACAACAAAAAACCGTAGTCAGTGTCCATCTCTTTCCCATCGAGCACTATACTGATTCACAGAAAACACCAAATTTTCAACAGCAAAAGACGAACTTTTTTTATGATTTCATCCCGACTTCACCACCTTCTCAATGTAATACACAACACAGTCCGCCCCCAAGTTCCAGTATTTCACCTCCTCCAAGCTCAAAACCGAGCTAACGCGCCCAATCAAACACCAAAGTCTGCATTTTTCCAACACACAAACAACAAAAGCACCACCACACAACACCTAAACCAGCATGCAAACACCACCAATCCTCACAATCCCAACCGAGAAGATTCCCAACCAAATAAAAAAAAATTCAAATCACAAAACCTGAATTGAGACGGGATCCTCACACCGCATGCATGACACCCAACAAAAACGCCCAAATCTTTCCCAGCTCGAAGAAGCTCAGATTCCGAGTCTTGAAGGCGACGCCAAGCGCAGGCGTGAAGCAAAGACTCCCCCCTCCCCCAAGCGCCTATTCCGCCGCAAGAGAATGAGAACACCGAGACGAACAACCCCAATGCGACGACTACTGAAGCTCGGGTCGGCGGTTCAGTCTCCGGCGGCTTCGGCGGTGGCGGTGGCGGTGGCCGGCGGTGGGGAAGAATGGTGGCGACGGCGCCGTTTAATATAACGGCCGAGCCGCCGCCGCCGTTTGTGAGGTCGGTGGGGTGCACTGTTTGTTTGTGTCCGTATGGTGATGGCGCCGTCCATGTGGAATGTGGGTCCCAGGACGTGGATTGAAGTGTTTGACTTCTTTTGTTTCGACGGTCCGACTTGACCGAGTTTGCGGTGTTCACGGTTTGTTTATGTTTGATTGATTAATTAATTAATGATAATTTGTTTATGAAATGGTGTCGACCTAAAGATTTGAATTCTAATATATTAATTAACTTTTCTTGTTAAATATCAAGTTTACTAAAATTCCCCACAAGCTTCAACTTATTATTATTATAGTTTTTTGTAGCTGCTTTTAATTAGTCATTGTTAGTTGATAATTAATTAATGAATAATCTTGGTATTAGCAGTTTTTAAATCTAGTCACCTATTTAATTTTTTTGATATGAAAAAAAATAATGTATTATTTCAAAAAATAGTTCTACGTCCGATGTCTGCCAAAATAAGATTTTTAATTTGATAAATCATTTTTAAAAAAATTAATTTAGGCTCAATAATTTATATTTAGATCAGATTATTATATATAATTATAAATTTAATGGTGACCGGACAAATGGTAAAAATTTTCTGGTCGGTCAATATTAAATATGTATTTATTGCTCATTACTTTAGACCAAAAAAACATTTTTTTAGAAAAAAGTAATCTTGCATATTAATGGGATTATGAATTAGTAGTTACGTGGACAATTTTTGGACCGGGACTTAGCTTAGTCTAGGCTCTGTGATTCAGATTCGTCCGTCCGTATTTAGAAAGTAACTTTTTATTATTATTTAACCAATAACAAGACAGAGCTTGGAAAACATAACGAGGCATGTATAAACACGAGTATCGATTGTCAAATGTGTCGACAAGAACTTGGACGTCAAATAAGCCTATAAATTAAATCTCCAATCAAAGCTTCATACGTATCAAAAACAGTGGTAGCCACGCTTGGAAAGTTTAAGTGTTGGGCATGCAATCAGACGTTTGAGTGAGGACAATTAAAGCTTTGGAAAAAAAAAAGAATACAATATAAATGACTAACAAAGATTAAACAAGTATTGAAGGGTATAGAGAGAAATATATTGCACCTCAATAAGGTTTTTCAATTTAGTCTTATATCTAATATTTAATTAAATAAAATAATATTTATAAATAGGAATGAACTATAGATAAAAACTTCGATTAATTATTTTTAATAAATAATTTAACTTATTAGTTTATATTTTAGGTTGAGTCATTATAAATGATATTAGAATTTTTTTTTGTATTAAATGGTGAGCTAGGCTGTCGGTCATGGGGAAAAAAGATCGTGAGCTAAGGCTAATAACGGGTAAAATGTAGGGATTTTAAAGATGATTTTTTTTAAATATGTGAATTATGATATTCTTAAAGTTAGTCTCACATATAATAATTAATGTGATAAGATCTTGTTTATAAGTGAGGATGGATTATAAATTTTTAATTTGATTAACTATTTTTGAAGAAATGACTTAGCTCATTAATTTATATTTTGGTCGATGTCGTTATATTAATTATTACATGTTATCATATTTTTCTTATTAAAAAATACTTTATATTATGGGAAATAATTTGGGTGCTTTAACAACGTGTTGTGTTGATGACAAGAGAGATACAGTTGACTTTTCAAATATTTGTTTGACAAATATCAAATATGTTATTGATGCAAGGGATTGATAACTGAAATTAGTTGAGCTAATTTGGTGGTATTTGTTGAATACCAAACTTGTGGCCTGCCATAAAACTTGTTCTTGCTTCGGAAAAAAGGAACACATGTTTTCGTTAGCTTATAATTGAGTTCTATATAAAAAATAAAATATTCATAAATATATTTTTATAAATATTTAATAAAACTTTGATAATATTAAGAATGTGATCACATAAAAATATTTGTAGTATTGCATCAACTTCCACTTTCGATTAAATATAGCCAGCTCCATCATGTTCACTCCAATGTGTTTACTAGATGGCCCGAGTTAATTTGAATCTAAGCCAAGATGAGCTAACTCTGTTAATTTACAGTAACTAAATACGATCTAGCATTTTGCATGTATTATGTACCACTAATAGGGGTCCAATGAATTCTCACCCGATTTATCCTAAGTGGGAGGAAGGGAGTGATTGATTTTAAAGGGATTCATTCACAAACATTCCAATTTTTTAATATAAATAATCATAAACCCGTGCATTAGGGTTTTGTCTTTACAAATAGACTAATATTATAACTATTAAATATATAAATAACCAAGTTAACAATTTCTAATATAAACTTATTATTTAAAGTTAATTAAACTATAAAATTAAAATATTATGATACATTCAAACTATAAACATTAATAGATATAATTAGGGAAAATTTTATATGAGCTAGCCTCATATAAGTTAAGCTACACAGTTAATTTGAATATTTATAGTAAATTTCACAAAATAATATTTATATATATATTAAAAGTACGGTACATAAGTAGGGGTTTGATAAAATTTTATCTTTTTAATATCATTATCACTTATTTTTAAATTATTAAAAGATGCGCGGGTTAATAGATATTTTATAAATGTTTTATATTATAATTACTTTGATAATTAAGATAAAAGAGTTAAAAACATTAGATTATGTTAAAATTTTATAATTATCCTTATAATTTATTGATTTATTTGTCTATGTAATTCATGACTTATATGACACACTAAATTGCTCAAAATAAAAATTATACCTCATATAAACTATATGAGATGTAACTTATGTATATAGGGTTCTACAAATTAATTTATTCTTGTAGAAAAAATCCAAATAGGGATAAATATCAAAATATAGAACAATTCACATAAAAAATCCAGTAAATTTAACGAAAATCATTAATCAAATAGTTCCCAAAGCAAACAAAAATTATATTTATTTTATTAATATTTAATAGACAATTATTCGTTGCATATATAAATAATTATAAGCACAAGGTGGGATAAACCCATTGTTAAAAATGAAAATAAAAGTTAGGAGAAAAAATATTCAAAAGATATTTTTTTAAAAAATGTGATATAAAAAATAAAAGATAAAACAATGATAAAGAAAAATAAAATATTGAATAAAAAATGACTGAAACAAGAAATCAACAATATTAACAATAAAGAAGTAAATTATATAATAACAAAGATAAATATTTTGCATAAGAAGAAAAATCAAATAGTAAAATTATTATAAAACAAAAAATAAAAATTAATAATATAAGTACCTTATAATTATTTATGTTTTGAAAGTAATATCTTTTGGCGAGTTGAATTTCATCATTTTGTTGGTGATTTGTTTGATCTTGAGGTTTTATTATTATTTATTATTTATTATTTTCTTTTTTTTTATTTAAACTGTCGGTTCTGATGTCACTTGAGGATTGCGGACGCTGGATCATGTGGATGTAAAGGATTGGGGGTTGTGTGGAACTTGGCGATCTTGAAGTCCTTTCAACCCTTGGTTTGATTCTCAAAGTTTGCATTTTTTTAGTGGTTGGCTAATCTTGCCGTTACTTGTTTATTTATTTTTATTTTTTGAATTGTTCGTGTATTCTTGTGCCGGTGATGATGTTGATCAGTTGGTGTTTGATTTCAATTTATTTGATTTCGTATTGAGTGAGCTGTCTTGAATGTGGGAAACAATTCACACATTGGCCTACAACTTTAATGTTTGACGTTTTTATCCACTTTTGACACTAGATTGAGCCAAATACTTTCAATTTAGGTACAAAATTTAGTTATCCTGCAATTATTTGTTGATTCAAACTCAGAAATGCTTTGATTTTATCAATTTCAGATGCCAAAAAGCTTGTTTAGATGTTGGGTGGACTATGATTGTCAATGATCTAGTTTATAAATAATCACCCACTAACCAAATGATTGATATAAATAGTCCACTTGCTAATGATTGTTACAAGTAGAATTTATACTAGTGGAGTGACAATTTCGTCTATACTGGGCTTAGCCCATTAATTATTGTTACAAGTAGAAATTATAAGAGTAGCGGTTAAAAGTAGAGTATGGGTTTAGTCCATTGGTTTATATTTGTATTGAGCTTGTTCATATGTAATGGACTTGAATTTGTATTAATTTAGATAATTACATACCAAAATCCAATGAGATCATTTTGATAGATCTCTCAGGGGATCTTATCTTCCCCCTTGACAACGAAGACGGAGAAGGTGCTGCCTTTCCATCCACCGAATTCTTCGGCGACTTTCCCGGCCAACGAGATTTTCACACAACAGCAGGCAAGCTTTTTTATACCCCCTCCTTCCCCTTCCTCCCTTTGTTTCCCATATCGGCCACCGGCTGTAAATCGCCAACGACTTGCCAGTGGCATATCATCGCCAGTATCATGTTGCTTGCGGCTGCATTTCATGTCGTCACACTGACGCACAGAGAAGTCGGTGATGACTTATCTCGACATTGCAAACCATGGGACTTATTACTAATGTTTGTTTTTATGTGTTGTGATTTTCTTTCCCATTTCTAGGCATTCAGCTGAAAATGCTTTTTTCTTTCTGTCACTACTACACTACAGTGGAAGTGCATCATTTGTTGGTTTTTAATCCTTGCATTGATGATTGATTCTTTCATATCATCTTCTTGAGGACTCCGATCCCTTCCTCCTCCTGGTTTCAATATCGGGTGATGGTGCCCTCCCAAACAGAACTAGTGCTCTTGATTTAGGTGAGGACTCTCTCGTACCCGAGGGAGAAGAAGGTGTTAGTTCTGAAGAAGGTGTTAGTTCTGATACTAAGTCAGAAGGGTATTCAGAATCATCACCAGCAGCCCCATGTTTTCCTAGTCTTGAATCTGAAGTTATGTCTGCTATTTAGGCTCTAGGTGGAGCAGCCTTTCCAAAGCTTAATTAGAGTTCCCCATAAGATGCGGCTTGGATTTCCACTAGCAGTAGCCTGAAGTGTTACTGCCTTTCTGAAATTGCTCTACTCTTGCGATCATCAGACAGTGCAATGCATGACCTTTGCCATACTTTTGATTTGTGATGAATTGGGTCGTCCAAAACCTCTATTGAAATTCTTTCTTGCATTTCGCAAATGGTATCCTGAACTCCGAACCGAGATGAAATTCCGTTGCTTTATCCGCGATCATGTCCTTGTGGGAATCTCCCAAAGGGAAGTCACTCAGTTCTATCCTGTCCTTGAAAGAAAGGCTGATCTTGAAGCAACAATCGTGGTTTTTTTAAGAGAAAATCAGGCTTAAATTTGAATCAAACAATTATGTGGTTGATTTGTATGTAACCAGAGGTAACAGAGTGAAGATAATGGACTTTGGACCATATGGTGCCTTTTTATTACCTTTGCTGTGTAGTTGGGAGGAGCTGGAGGATAATTTTAGCAATGGAATGAGGGAGTTTAGAATCGTTGAAAGTCGATGTGCCGATACAAGTCCAGGCAGTGGACAGGACCAATTTCGACATCAGGCTGATGAGGAATCAAGGAGGCAGATTAAGTTTCCAGAAGCTGGTGCCTGATTATTTTGTTTGGCTTCTGGTTGAGTAGAACTGTAAGCAAAGGAAAATCATTTGTTAGATACTGATGAAACTTAGTTGCAAACAAATGTTGTTTGCATATAATCATTGAGTGTTTCTATATTTCTGTTGAAACTTGCATCCAGGAGCATTGTAAGTTTATAGTGTGCAAAGAAATTCCGCTTGCACAAGCTTCTATGCCGATCCTGCAATTCTGATAAGAATAGTAGGAAGTAGTTCAAGAATGGCACATTCAAGCTATGAACAGCTGATGACTGCATTTCTGTCTCTAATCGGCTTTAGCTTCTATCCAGGTTAACTTTTATTTCTGTAACATTCTTTTTTCAGTAATTATTAAGATTGATCGGAAGATAGTTTATGATGATGGTGATTAGATTGTGAGAGATGCAAACCTTTCTTGAGTTTCATGGTAGGTTATGACCAACGTGTCAAATTCGCGGAAAACATCATTTAACCCCTCTTTATTATGTTCAAACGGTAAAGCATCACTTTGTCCTCCTAAATTTAGCATTGTTAGGAATATCTATTTGTGCAAACTGGGTGGACTTTTTTGTAGGTTTTGCTAAAGAGTACCACCTTAGAACCCTTCTCCTTCCCTTTTGCTCCCCGAAAAATATTGACCGCGCCCCACATCCTCCAATGACACTGGCTGCCCAACGACGGTGTCCATATTCTACGGGCATTCTCTTGATCTTTGTAGTTATTAATATTAAGCAAAGGGAAAAATTTAAGTGAGCTATACATTTAATTTGAACCAGTTTTAATGGATCCCATAAAAATAGTATGTATATATATATATTAATAGTAGAGTGGATAAGTAGGTGATTGATAAAATTTCATCTTTTTTTATATCATTATAACCTAAATTTAGATTTTTAAAAGATGCACGGGTTGGTAGATATTTTAAAATTAATTTTGATTATAATTATTTTGATAATTATAATGAAAGGGTTAGATAGAGTTAAAATTTTATAATTACTTGTTCATCCAAGTTATGTGTCGTACCCCACTTTGTTGAACCGCATACATCTTCAGCTGGCAACCATGACCTAGCTAGCCAAGGCCCCCCCCTTATTTACGTTTCAAGTTTCACATGGACGTTGTCCAAGTTCCGGATTTTGTGAGGAGATAAAGAAAAAGGCGGGAGATAAAGAGTGTGGATCGATTAGGCGGTGAGGATTCAAAAAGCTTTAATCATGAACTTCATAAGTGCTAAGAGTTCTATAGAAGCACTACCTTAACGTGAAGAATGACGGGAATCATTGATATGAGGCTTGCCGATGAGGAGAAAGTTGTTGCCTATTGCGGAGAGATTCCTTGCCGCTGATACTCATCACTTGGAAGAAAGAGCTACTCGTTGCTTGCTGAGGAGTGCTGATGTGCCACCACGCTGCCGTGAAGCCTCCCACCACCTTGCTGTTCGGAAGCCTGTTGCTGCTGTATGCCGGAGTTTTTGCCAAGGAATCACTCGTCATCTGGAGTTCCACCTTGCAGCTAAGAGGGGAGTCTGATTCATGCTGATGCCGCGCAAGGAGAAACACCGCCCAAGTGAAGCGTCAAAAGCTTGCCCAAAACAGCTTGAAATCCCACCTTGTCTCAACCCTCCTCTTTGCTAATCGAAAAGTGGAGAGTCGGAGTCGTATCGTTGCTTCACCTGATTTGTTTGGAGCTGCGAAAACTAGCCGGTAGCTGTCGTTTGAAGCCTTGCTTGGACCAGCGTTGCCGTTAGGAGGGAGACGTGTCGCCACCTTGCTATTGCCAAGTTTCCTTGAAGTTTCGTTGCCGACGTACTCAATGACTTGCTGCCTTCTTGTTGCTAAGAGTCCTCAGCCATCATGTTTTGAAGTTTCATTAAGTTGGAGTTGCTGTTCAGGGCTTTGCTTTACCGGAGCATGCTGAAGCCGTGGAAGTTGTACCATGCAGCCAGGAAAAGGAGTGCTGACCAAGCCTTGCCTTGCCATGAAGTCCATAAGATCCTTGTCTAAAAGCCTGTACCGAGGAAGAACATATACTCATGGACGTGCAAATCCTTGGAGCCGTGCGTGCCGTTGCTGCTATACTATATGGGAAAGCACGAGTATGTGCTCGGTCCAGGAGGGGGACTTGCAACAAGCATGTTAAAAAAAATATTAGCCCTTTAGGCCCCGGAAGAAGACTTGTAACAATTAAATGAGACTCAAAATAGGTATTATGGGCCTCACTTAATCCATCAGGTGTTATGTGCCTCTTTTTACACATCGGACACACCAAAATTATTATTGTTTGACAATCTTTCTTTCATCAGAGTAGACTCTTATATCATCACTTGATAAACTCTTCTTAAATCATTAAGTAGAATTTATGAAGGAGACTTCCATATTTTGTGTAGGCAAATATCAAACCCCACCTATTTTTGACACTACTATTAGGTCCTTCGGGCTCCTAAAAGGTCTTGTACCAACCAAATGAGACCAACAATAGGTATCACAGGTGTCCCTTAATTTAAAAGCTAGATCAATGAATAAATTTTTTTCATTAGCGTATATACAAGTCATCAACATCATTCGCGACCGATGTGAGATAAACTCAACAACATATACCACTATTGTTGGAGTCTCTTAAGAAATATACAAATACATATGAAGTCATAAAGACATGAAGTTACTCTAAGAGATACGAAAAATTCGAGAAGAATTATGAAAGATGAATAATAGATTCATTGGTAAGAGTTCTAATACTCAAAGGAGCATTTAGTGTTGGCTCTTCATATTCAAGAGGTTTTATATCGCATGTATAATATTTTGTAGTCATTATTTATAAATATACACTTGTATATATGGGTGCATATAATTGTGAATGTGTTATTAAGTGCTTCAATGTGAGGATTTCCGGTGAGGATCTCCCTCTCTCTCTTAGAGGAGGGAGAGCCTCCCCTCACAAGTTATTGGTTTTTCCAATTAAAGTGTCTCTCTAGCTGGAAATTTAGGGTATTTTTAATTAGGGTGTGTTTCAATTAGAGATTAGGTGTATTTTTAATTGGAATGTGCTCCAATTAGAGATTGAGGGTATTCTCAATTAGAGTATGTTCTAGTTAGAAATTATGAGTTTTCTAATTAGATTGCCTCATATATTTGGAGATTGTTGTCGTTCTTGACTGGATGGGACATTCCCGATTGGATGAGTGTCCCAATTGGAGATTGTTGATTTTCTCTGAGGATTTTTCCAAGCGATGATAATGATGTACAGGGTTTTGCTCGATATGTGTACCCATTATTTGTTATAGTGGATAGTTTATGATTTATCTTTATATTTTGGGAGTTTCCACGTTAATTTGTGTGTCTTCTATCTTTTCTGCTTTATTAATTTGCATTGTTAAAACACAACATGGGGTCTATGGATTGTATGCTAAAATTTCAACAAGTGGTATTAGAGTTTGGTTTGACGGACAAATCATACAAGAGCTTACCAGCCTAAAGTGTAACGTAAGTACTTAAGTCATTTTTTCAAAAGTGGGTAACTGAAGTTATAGACCTATAGTTCATTCATACTTGTAAATAGGATCTTACTTCAGTATGTATTGGATCTTACAATAAGCAGTATATATTTATATAAATAAAAATAGGAAACACAGTCAATAACATGATAATTCTCCCAACATTTTAATTATCACCACTTATCATTCGAGCCGAGTCTATACTCCATTGCTCAACCTGTTTATTTCTATTCACAGTTTTATTCATAAGAAAAACATCTTATTCATTCACAAAAATCACATTCATGTTTGCATCATACAAACAATTCACATTCACCATCATCAATTACATTTAGCAGGTACATGTGTGTGCAATTTTATTGTTACTCATCCGCAGTCCCGACAGTGCTCAATCATCAAAGTTCTTACCAACATAAATAATAAAAAGATGTCAGTAATGAACGTTACTGGCTCAGAAATAACTAATAACAAATTGACATAGGAGAGTTGATTTTCCTGTTGAATGAAAACACTATTATTCTTCCTCGTAAAATCTATCATAAGGGCAATACTTAGGAGTCATCAACTTCACATGAAAGCGCCCCCTTTCTATCTTATATTATCTATTAACAACTTTAAAAAATCCCTTATGCGGGAAAATCAATCTCTGTTTTTCCAGCCCTTTACATCCTTCATATCACTCTTAACCCTGAGTATAGAGGCAGAATATTCTTAGGCATACTTCATCAGCACCCTTTGAAACCATAAGTCTAGACATGCGCTGCATATCATTACTTGTAAACCTTTATACTTCTCCGAGTTTGAGGAACTAAAAGGTGGAGTTATCAGAATCCCTCAGGAATGGAATGGACGCTTACTAATTTTAGAGCCCGCTTTGACGAACACACGCCCTATCTCAAGACATGGTCATCGATTTTCCCTCATCTCATATCTTACTGAAAACTCAAAAAATTACATGTACATATGCTTGGTAGGGAATGTAATAAAATAGGACCAAAGGCATCGTGATCTAGATTTGAGTTTTCAAAAACAAACTTGAGGGATCTCATCCTCGATGGTTATTAATTACGAAATCTCATACGACTAGATGGCTCGTGTGGAGTGGGATACAATAAATCCATCACTCGACACTTCCACTTACCTTTAAAACATAATATGATAGAGTATAGAAGTCAAACTAGAAGCAAGTCCTAAACAGACATGGTAGAAGCTCCAATCGTGTCCACGCACCTAGGTGGTGAGCTCCTACTTCGTACTTTATACTTACACATCAAACTAAAAGCTAATAGCCACTTATAATGCATTCACAGATCCTTTAGCACACACACATCAATGCAGAGCTCACACCAAATCATACATCAATCTCTATTAAATTTCCTAGGCTACATTGTATTAGATTATGATACTTAGCTTAATTTACCTAATTAGTTCCTTAACATTGACTTTAATACAATTCAATCACACAATTCATATTTTTATTTACAATAAAAATATTTAACACATCAATCCATCAATCCTAACATGTTGTGCTAATAATTATCACCTTTAAGAAATTAATCAGAGTTAATTATACTAGCGTCATCCACAATCGATGACTGCTAGGTTTGTCGAGCAGCTCGAGACTTGAATTCAACACCCGGCTTCATTCGAAGTTCAATCCGGTTCAACTGAATTCATTCGGTAGAAGATCTGGTGAATTTTAGTGAATTTGATTTTTCCACGATTTTTTGGAGGTTTTTGATGGTTTTTAGGTGGTTTCTGGTGACTTTTCTAGCGAGGCAATCGGGGGTCAACATCGGCTCGGCAATCTCGACCCAATGGTGGTGGTGATGAGGGTAGCAATGGCGGTGATGAGTCGGCCGGGGTCGATTGGCTTGTCCTATCGGCCTTTGGCCGGCTTCAGCAGTAGCACTGGGTATGGGGGAAAGGTTAGTTAGGTCGAGGGAGAGGCATTGGTGGCACGATGACGGGGAGCAGCGCGGATGGCGGCTAAACGACACCGGGATGGGCTGCCCAATCACGCGGCTCCCATGCATTGTGGAGGTCAGGGATGCTTGGGACGGCATGGTGACGACACAACGGCAGTTGGTGGCATCGATCGGCTGCAGTGTGGCATTTGGAGGTAGCATCGACAGTGATGATGGGGCGGCATCAAGGGTTAGGGAAGGGATGGCGTCAGGGTGAGGGTTTGGGGTAATCTCGCAAATAGATCTTGACTCGACTCCGACTTGAGTTAAAAAAAATAACTAATTCATAATAAATCCTAAAAAAATTAGAATAGGGGGAAATCATATAAAATAAAATAAATACCAGAACATCCTAATGTCATGTTCTATAAATAATAACCCACTCAAATTGCTCTATAACACATATTAATACATTATTCGCCCTGAAAATAATTTTACTATCAAATATATAAAAAAATAACTACATACGATCATATGCTCAGATAGCTCATTTTTTAATATTTTTTTGACATTATCATCATATATTCAGGTACATTTGACCTCTATCGCTCATAATGTTTGGCTGGCCTCGACTCAATATGCGGTTCATGAAATTAACTCGACTTGAATCAACAGTTAAACCAACTGGTTCACTAATGTAAAACTCTGACTCGAGTCATGGGTTTTACAGGAGGGGAGATATATGGAGATATTTCCTTCATGTGATGGTGATTGGCAAGTGGTCGACAATGAGTGCATCAAATTCGACGGGTGCTCGACAAGTGGTGCATTGTGAAAGGTTTTTCAAGGAGTTTTCACATGGGTCGAGAGGGGAGATTGTGGGGCTTTTATTTCCCTCCTCATGTGAAGGATGACTAAAATTAACCTGAGACTCTACCGTATAATTTGGGAGGGGAGATTGTTGGAATCCTTCATCATACGATAAAGATGAGAACGCGTATAACTACATAGTGAGTCGTTAAGACATGAAGTTCCCCTCCAAGAGGTACGAGGAATTTGAGAAGTATTATAGAAGACAAAGGAGTGATTCATTAGTGGGAGATCTAATGCTCAGGAAGGAACATTTGGTGTTGGCTCTTTGTAATCAAGAGGTTCTGATGTATAATATTTTGTATACATTATCTATAAATATATAATTGTATATAGCGGTACATAGGTGAATTGATTGTGTCATTATGTGCTTCACTCTGAGGTTTTATAGTGAGGCTTTCCCTCTCTGTCCTAGAGAAGGGGTAGCCTCTATTCACATGTTATAGGTCTTTCCAATTAGAGTATCTTCTAGTTAGAGATTTGGGATATTTCTAATTGGAGTGTGATCGATGAAGAGATTGAGAGTATTCCCAATTAGAGTATGTTCCAGTTGAAAATTGTGAGTTTTTTAATTAGATTTCTTCGTGTAATCAGATATTGTGGTCATTCTTGATTGGATGAGTTTCCCAGTTGGAGATTGTTGATGGCTAATTTTTCCTGATGATAGGATTTTGTCAGGTGATGATAATGATGTACCAAATTTTACCCAATGTGTATACCCATTATTTATTATAGTGGATGGTTTGTGATTTATCCTCATATTTTTAGGTTTCTAGGTTAAAATTGTGTCTTCTATCTTTTGTACTTTATTGATTTGCCTTGTCAAAACACACATTGGGTTTAAGGATTTTATGTGTCAAAATCCTAACAGTACTCAACGCTATCGCGGTTCTAGATGCATGCTATGATATGCAATTATGTTTAAAACAAAACAAATACGTGAAAAGTTCAAAGAAAATAACAATTTTTAAAATAAAATGGATAAAGTCTCCCCTAAAAGTACAATAAGGACCATGTTATCATCAACAAATAATATATATATATATAGGACTTGACTCGAGGGGGCGGTGTAGTTTCGTAATAAAAATATGACTTGCTCCTACCTCAAGCCAATATTATAAAATAAATTTAAAATAAAATAATTTCATAATACCTTGCGCGGGAGTCACCGTCCCACCATGTGTTGATCCCGACTCGAGTCAAGTTAATATTATGAAAGAAAAACTTGACTCAAATAGAGATCAAGTTAAGTTTTTATAATAATTTCGTAATAAAAACTTGACTCAAGTTGAGATCGAATCAAGCTTTTATTACGAAATTATTTTATTATTTTTTAAAAATTTATTTCGTAATAAAAACTAGAGTTAAGATCGAGTCAAATTTTTATTACAAAATTATTTTATTCTTTTTAAAATTTATTTCATAAAAAAACTTAACTCGCTCTCGACTTAAGTCAATATTACAAAATAAATTTTAAAAAATAAAATAATTTCATAATAAAAATTTGACTCGCTCCCAACTCGAGTCAATATTACAAAATAAATTAAAAAAATAAAATAATTTCATAATACAAATTTGACTCGTTCCTAACTTGGTTTAATATTACAAAATAAATTAAAAAA